>BQNB010053145.1:14097-40156 GCA_026074375.1 Tanacetum coccineum
ACGTAACGATCGAAAATGTTCGAAGACGAAAACGGTCGAAACCGGACGAAAACGGTCGAAAACGGACAAAAACAGTCGAAAACGTTTAAAAACAGACAAAAACGGACGAAAACGTATAAAAACGTAGAAAAAGTACAAAACATATAAAAACGAATGAAAACGTATAAAAAAAACTTTTGATCCGCTACACCCGTCTAATCCCCTTGGGAGACCCATTTATAATTTTAAGGCAGACCCGTCTAGACCCGTTGTGAGACCCAACTAAACCCATCTATAATATTAAAGGAGAAATGGTAGACCCATCTATAAATATTAAGAGAGACCTCACTAGATCATCCATTAAAAATATTTACCCATCTAGACCCAACTTTAACCAATGGGTCTCAAATTGCACCTCTACCAATTTGTAACCCTAACTTTGCAACCAAACATTGTGTTAGAGTCTTTTTAACCACATAGCCAGCCCAAAGAAGGCAATTAAACTCACCCTTAAATTCAAATCCAAATCACAATACAAAACCCATCTACAAACCGAATGGACTCTTAAATAAGTACGAAATAAATTATGAGCAAGAAGCTAGAAAGAAACGTCACTTGCTAGTGATATGAAATTATAAATAATAAATATTATGAAAAATTCTCAAAATAGACCAGTCATTTAAAGTATGCACTTTTTCTCGACAAAAAAACTTGACTTCTCAAACTAGACCAGTCGCCTAAAAAAAACTATACTTTTTGTCTAAGTAACTTTTCAAAAATGTTAGCGACATGTTAAATGTACTGCTCCGTATTAGGCGATTTTTTTTTCTTTTTCAGTAAAAGAAACGTCACTTGGTAGCACAGTAACCAATCACACTCCATTGAAAAAGCACAGACGGATCATGATCCGCACCTTCCCACATCAATCAATCTTCATCGTCCATTAATCCTTCACGTATCCGACGCCCCATATTCACCCCCTCATCTTTTCCCCCAAACTTTCAAATAACTTCAAACCCCTATATATACACACACTCATTTCACTCCCAAAACATTCACTCACAAAACAAACAGTCAAAACAAGAACCAAATACCTCACTATACCATCCATTAAAAATATTTACCCATTTAGACCCAACTTTAACCAATGGGTCTCAATTGCACTCTACAATTGAACCCTAAATTTGCAACAATAACATTGTTTTAGAGTCTTTCTTAACCACTATAGCCAGCCTCAAAGAAAGGCAACTAAACTCACCTTAAATATTCAAATCCAAATCACATTACAAAACCCATTTTACAAATCCGAATGGACTCTTAATATAAGTACGAATAAAATTATGAGCCAAGAAGCTAGAAAGAAAGGTCACTTGCGAGTGTATGAAATTTTAAATAATAATATTTGGGAAATTATCATAATAGTATTCAGTCATTTAAAGTATGCATCTTTTCTCGACAAAAAAACTTGACTTCTCAAACTAGACCAGTTGCCTAAAAAAGTTATACTTTTTGTCTAAGTAACTTTTCAAAAATGGTTTTGAGCAACATGTTAAATGTACTACTCCGTATTAGGCGATTTTTTTTTCTTTTTCAGTAAAAGAAACGTCACTTGGTAGCACAGTAACCAATCACACTCCATTGAAAAAGCACAGACGGATCATGATCCGCACCTTCCCACATCAATCAATCTTCATCGTCCATTAATCCTTCACGTATCCGACGCCCCATATTCACCCCCTCATCTTTTCCCCCAAACTTTCAAATAACTTCAAACCCCTATATATACACACACTCATTTCACTCCCAAAACATTCACTCACAAAACAAACAGTCAAAACAAGAACCAAATTCATTTTAAAGAAGAAATCAAATGGCCCGAACTAAGCAAACAGCTCGAAAATCAACAGGAGGAAAGGCACCAAGGAAACAACTCGCAACAAAAGCCGCTCGTAAATCTGCACCAGCAACCGGAGGAGTTAAGAAGCCTCACAGATTCAGGCCTGGAACCGTTGCGTTACGAGAGATCCGTAAGTACCAGAAGAGCACCGAGCTTTTGATCAGGAAACTGCCATTTCAGAGGCTTGTGAGGGAGATTGCTCAGGATTTTAAGACGGATTTGAGGTTTCAGAGTTCGGCTGTTGCTGCGCTTCAAGAGGCGAGTGAGGCGTATTTGGTGGGTCTCTTTGAGGATACTAACTTGTGTGCGATTCATGCCAAACGTGTTACCATCATGCCTAAAGATATGCAGTTGGCTAGGAGGATTAGGGGTGAAAGAGCTTAATCAATTTGTATTTGGTTTATCTTATGTTTTTAACAAGTGGTTATTATGGCTTGCAATTTGGTACTGATGCTTTTAATGAAATGAAATTAGCTTTTTTATTCAATTGTTTTATTGATGTGCATTTAATTTTTGTGTATTATTTAATTAAAATACCTTGTTTTCCATGAAATCAACATAATTAATCTGCCTCGGTTTGTTTCTGGGTATGTAACAATAATTATTATGACTGCAAATCAAACGTTTAGTACGAAACTTGAAAGAGTAGCAATGAAATTAAGGAATACAAGCACTTGCTGTTGACAAAACCTGCAGCAAAGATGGGAATTTGACGTTGATAAGTGGGCAACTGGCAAGTTACATTACATCAGGCTCCTTGTCACAGAAATGCTACCGCAAGTGATGTAGAAATGAACAACAATACATTTTGCATTAACGTGTGCTTTGTGAAAAACTTAATGTATATCACTGATTATATAGCAAATTTAAAAACGCAGGGTCTTTTCAAGGGGGGGGGGGGCCCGATGAGTCTTCTTTTTAAACGTTCATTATTGCAGAAACTTGAAAACTAATCTAAACAATGGAAATGTTGGCCATAAAACATACATATACGTGATTGACACTGATCATGACGCTACACGTTTCACTTAATATCTTATCAACAATAACATCAAGAAATCGCTGAATTCTGATTCACATACTTAAATGGGAGAACTTTAGGCCCGTTGGTTGTAGTAAACCCGCCATAGGTATTTCATATTTGTCATAACATCTAAGAGTGTCAAGATCATATCTCTTTTGGATGTTTGTGGATCTTGCAGCTCCTCACAGGTGGAAAGTTATAGTCTGAGTTGAACTTGTTTGCTGCGCACTTCCATGATAAGCACCCTAATTCATCAATCTGCTCCATATCAATAAGCCACAAAATGTGTTATTAATTAGCCAAAGCTTCATTATCACAAACTTTTGCAGAATCAAAGTATACAAATTGAAGACATGATATTATTAAGCATTCAAGTTTTCAAGATTCGACCAATAGATTTCTTCAAGAATGTAGATTTAACTCGATCTATGCAATAAGTCAACATCCAGGTCTCCCACTTTGCAATATACGAATTCTAACATGTTCTCTTTTGGGTATTGACGTTTGTAACTACATGATAGAGGGTGCAATCAAAACCAGTAAACACAACAACGGCTAATTTAGCTTGTATTTTATTAACAATGGGTCAAATGGGTAAGAAGTGGGTCAAATAAGATAGACTCAATGTTGTCTAAAGTGCAATGGAATGCTTAGAAATTCATGAAATCATTATATTTATATAAAAAAGTAGATTATAATTTTAAAGTTAACAATGGTAATGATATCACATACAGTAATTGTAAATAACAAACTTGAAACAATGGAAACAAGAGTGTTGGCTGGTTAACACTACCAGAACCATTTTGACCTCAACGTAAAGACGACCTGCTTTGACCAAACCCCAGTTTACAGATAACCCGAACTGCCTAACCGGCGTATTTGCAATCTCTGCTAGATTCCTTATTTATAAAAAAGCTTTCAAGATGAGTAATAGACATGAATAATCTCGAATAGCTTTTTAAACAACAGACCACATATGCAGCCATGAATGACTGGCAATGTTCTGGTTTTTATATTTCACAACAGGGTTTTAATATCGTATCCGCATTTGATCAATTAGTAACCGCAACTTGACTATTGCTATTCAAATAAAAAAGTTCCATGACACCTTAAATTCAATTCAGAAACCTGCTTGTTTCCCATTTACACAAAGTACTCCACCAAAACATCAACACAGGAAATCAGATCAACAGACACAAAGATTCTATGAGAACAAACATCACTAAGAAGTTTTAATATACTTGCAAACAATAAATCAAAACAATTTAAGTGTATATTTTTAATGCTTAGATATACAATTAGTACATTACAACGGTAAGATCAGACAACATACTTTTGCATAAAAATCACGGTGCCTTATCATCAAATAAAACTTTATTTGACCAAATTAGGATTTTTGCTTAATTTTTTAGCGTTTGGGCGTGTTTGCATAAAGATTCGTTTTGTGCATCAAGGATTCCAATCTTTATGATTATAAATGTAATTAGACAAATTCTAGGGGTTGTTATGAAATTTTTATGGATTTAAAAACTTGATGCGTTTAAATTGATCGGTTTTATGTTTAAAATAATTGTTAATTCCGCATTCATGATAAATACATGCAATTTATTGTGGACGGATATGTGATATAAATCTTGTTACTTGTTAAAGATTTTATGCAAATAAGATGATCAAGAATTAAAACATAGAATTAAAATTTATGTGGTTTCGATTCCACGACTTTAAAAGATGGGAAGACCTTAGCTATGGCTTTATGGGGCCTAAAAGGTTGTTTTAAATTTTTCATGTGCTATGTGGTATATATTTGTATATGCTTACGCAATCGGATTATTTCGGTGGGATGTGGCGGAGTTTTTTAGGACGTAAGGAGCCTGTATAGAATATATGCATGTTTTAATAGGAGATAATTAGGATCATAATGGATATTTGCATGACTTAATTGTTAAGTGTTTCTTTTGAAATAAGTGTTATATTTATTAGTTTTGTCTTTGGTGTTTTTGTTATTTTATTTTTAAGTTTGACCTAGTGTGAAAAAATAAAAGGGTTTTTCGGAAAACAAATATAAACATGACTAATGATTATCGAAATAAGATTTATTATGGACGATCTAATGGCAAAAAGGTCAAAAGCTGGATTCGGTTATTCCGATAAAAATCTTCCATGAACTAGACTAACAATTTATAGTTCATAATGTGTTTTTAAATTAAAGTTTTAACTTTTATCAATGACGTAATTTGCAAAAGTACTATATAGTTGCAAGGATAAGGTTCGGGGAGACTCATCAGGACTTCGGTCTTGTAGACACCATTACCCTATAATACCTGACTACATTGTAGTTTCCTTACCTTGCATACTATGTAGGAAAGTCGCGAATGTCTAGGGTATTGAATGCATTTTTAAATCATTACTTTAATCTTTTTCCTCGCGGTAAAACGCAAATCTTTTTATTTAAAAAAAATAAAAAAAAAAAAAATGTGTGTAATCGTCAATTTTAAGGTCTCGCTATTTATGTATTTGATACGATGATAATAGGTGATACCGTAATAAATAACTTAATTGAGTAAAAGTTTTTTATTAAAATCTACGATACGAAGATGTATGCATGCTTCTTCGTACATATTTGACACGTCAATAAAATACCCTTTTTTCAACTAAGTTGTTGCCATCCATTTGATAAAAACCAATTGTAGATTGCTCTTTACTATGCGTGCGACGTGTGTAGTTTTGCAATCTCTAAGGTGATTATACGCTTTCCATGAGACGGTGGTGTTACATTAATTCCTGCTTTTATATGGAGATTATCGTTGTTGTGGTTGGACCTTATTAACACGCGCCTTAGATGCTTTAGGATGAAACATGCTTACTAGATATTATTGTAATACAGGAAGTCCATATGGGTTAGGAGTTACAATAGTTATGTACTTATCAATCGGTGATTACCTTTTTTGAATCACCATCATAGAGATCAATGGATGTGGTGGTGGTATGTCAAGTAGGATCCTATCCTTAGAAAATTAATTGTTTATTTGACTAAACATGGGTAGTTAATTTTCTTCAAGGAGTATTATCGAAAATACGAAAATTGAATTTTGGATTTTATTAATAGTATTAATGCAATGATAAAACCGTAAACAATGGTTTGTTTCTTCTTTGAAGAAGTCAAACTGAGCCTCCTTTCCTTGTAAGGAACATGGAGACTCATTCCTAAAACATTTCTTGCTCCGGAAAGTTATAAAAGGAACGTAAGAATTGTCCTAATGTAATCAAACTCATAGAAAACTTAAATGTTAAGTATATTGCATGACTTATATTTTCATATAGATTTCATCACCCTTATTCGGTGGTGAATACTTTGAAACATATAAGACATATTGATAACTAGAGAATATGTTCTTGAAGATATCAAAGGACAACATCTTAATGTAAGATGTTTTATGAGTTCTTGATTAGGAAATACCAATATTACCGCAAAAGTGGTAAAGGCAAACTAGGATAATGTATCTAGTTGTTTGTCTTAATCAAATTAAGGAAGAAATTGCATGCCCAATTTTCAAGTTAATCATTAGGCATTTGAGGGTTGGTTCCTTCATCTGCATAGTAAAAACTTTTGAAATCCATTGTAAATGGTTACTAATTTAGATTTTCAAAATAGAAGTTGGAAATTAATAGAGTCAATATTTGTTTTCATGGTTATGGAACACTTGCAATGTTCTTTGTCCAAATCCAGTGGGAGGCATCCCGATTATTTTGAACAAGGACATTCATGTGATCGTGTCTAATTCAGGGGGTGTACATGTTTTAATCTTGGTAGTAACCTAGATTATTTCTTGCTTATCTTGAAATAATATATACTTTTCCGACTATAGACACTCATGGTTTATTATACAAAGTGGTTCTATATCTACTTGGACGCTTATATCATATGACACTATAAATATTGTCCACATAAACAAACGAATGTCGTGTTGTTTGACTACATGTATGATGTTGTGCCATGCACAAGTGGGAGAAATCTTTTTTTTTTTTATTTTTTGGGGTGTCAAAGGTACAAAATGAGAAGAAAACAATATGATTTAAATTATTTTCTCTTGACGTAAGGTGAGAAAAAATAATATATAATTAGGGACTTTTATCTATTTAGACATATGTCAAGATATGAAATAAAGGGAACTACCTTCAAGTAAAATGTTTATGTGTTTTTGAATGTCCAAATAATTGAAGTAATCTCGATTTGAAGACTACTTTTAGTTTAGTAAAATGTTTATGTGCTTGGGATTGTCCAAGTAATAAAGTATCTTGTTAACTTGAAATTATACTGAAGCTTAGAGTTGGCGTTCAGGAATTACTTTAGTTAACATGTTTATGTTTAATGTAAAATTAATAAAACATGAAGTCCTTTAAATGTTGAAAGACTTATAACATAAAGTAAGTTATTTTTTTATCTGTAGCTAGGACATGCACAAAAGACCTTGGAAAGTGTTTCAAAGGCAAAAATAAAGTTTTACAGTTAACATGGATAGAGTTCTTGAACTAGTTAAAGCCGTATACATTATTGCATGCAAATAGGTTTTTAAATACTATATATTCAATTTCGTTTGACGCATTTGATAAGTATGTGACCTAAAGAGTATTAAGTTATTTAAAAGATTATGATAAAGTCTCACAATAAAATTACTCATAGAACATCACATATTCATGATTATGTCATAGAGTTTTGGGAAATAAAAAATCAAATTATTTGATTTTGATAACTTAAATATTTCACCTCCAAATCTGTCAAGGTTTGAAATTGTATGTCTAGTATATACTCAATAAAACTCCAACCTAGAAGGTTAATTGGACAACACCATGATTAGGAATGTGATGGACTCCCTATAGTCTTAAAAAAATTGAAGTTTGAATTTGGTAAAAGTTTAATGAAGAATGATATTAACAAACTAAACTCAAGAACTGTCAATGTATCTTGTATTTGCTACTCTACATGCTAAGTAATTATAGAAGAGTCTTTAATTACAAAAAGGCAAATGGGAGCATTTTTAGATCTGAAAGAGATAAAAATACAAATACTGAATTTAAAACGCACTAGTGAATATCAATATCGAGGGGCTTTTAAATGTTAAACTCACAATGATATAATTCTTCATTCATAGATCTCGCAAGGATACCTCAAATTACGTGATTGATAAAAGTTATAGTCAATATTGAGGGAATAGGATGTCACATGATCGTGGTTGACATGTTAAAGATGCATTATTGAATTTTAAATTCGGTATTATGGTGTAACCATTAATATGCATTATTGAATTTTGAATTTGATAAAGACTCAAAATATGAATGTTAAGATGCTGTCCATAAGATAATCAATTTTAAAACTTGATTGATCTTTATCTAAACAGTTAGACTGTAAAGTTAGAATGAGTTTTAAAAGAGAAGGAAAACCCAAGTGGTTTGGTTCTTGGTTTCAAACTCATAAGGGCAATGTTGTACACCATTATTTATGCATGCATTATGCATAGGAACTATAATCATACTCAGCAATTGATTGTGTTAAAATATTTTTTCTGTGCGCATTAATTATATAAAAATGATTGATTGTCATACTAGTGTTCATATAGATGAAATATGACAATGGAATTTAAAACTTTTCCTTTGATGATTACTATTGCGAGGACGAAGAGTAATCAAAGGAGTTTATGAATTCATATAATCTTTATGAAGTGTACGAGCGGCAAGAATCCAAGAAAATATTTTTTTTTTTTGGGGGGATTATTGAAAGCATCTAGGAGAATAATCTTATTTGTTTATTGTTAAATAAAAGATAACTTTCTCGAGTATTCCTAAAAGTAGTCGGGTGTTTTATGTTCAGGTTTACTTTCACCTGAATGATTTGGAAAATTAAATATAAACCTCGAAATTATGTGTTCATTGTATGAACATATATGCTGGTTATTTAAATCTAACAATTAACATACCATTTAGAAAGTTTCAATTGGATGATATACTTTGATAAGATGTACATGAATGATATCTTGAGTAGACTAAAAAGGGAATGCGTTATGTTACTCATATTGGTAGAAAAATTGTTGTAACATCAAAAATGCAAGATGATTTGGACAACATGAATTTAGTCGAAGTTTATTAGATAAATTATGGAATTGACTATTTTTAGGAATATGTTTGGATTTGGAATTTCTTCTTAGTTATGGATTTGTTCCAGAGTAATGAAAAATCTAAAGATATATTATTGCTACAATTTATTATGCAATTAGAAATAACCAATGAAATTGGAGTTCATGGAGGTGCCAAACATTACTTAGAGAATATTCATGTTTACGGATTTTAAAAGGCTATGGGGATGTTTTGTACACAGGATGCTAAATTAATTGAGATGACATCCAATAACTAAGTTATGGGATGATTTCATGTTTGTGAAGACTGTGGACTAGTTGATGCTTATATGAGAGCACATTTAGTTTTTGCATTATACATTAAAGAATAAGAATGCTTTACAGTTTTGGAAGCTGTGAAAGATGATTGTTGTCAATAGTTGATGTTACAAAACTTTATGAGATATAGTGTGTCAAGATATTTTGGATAATATGACACAAACAATCATCAACATTTTCAAGAACTTACGTATTTGAATTCTTGAAAAATATTCTCAAAATTCCTAAAGATCAAAGCTAGTTGGAATTAATGAAATATATGCCTTGTCAACAAGTACGATAGTCGTATCTTGAGGCATGATTCGTTTACTAGAATTATCATGCATTTGATCTATTTAGTATTTGGATAAGGGATGTTAAGACAATTTTATTAATGATAAAGATACGTGGTATTTAAGTTATATTTAGTTTAAATTGTTGTCTATATTTGCATGTTTAAATCCATGAAATAATAATAGTTATTCTTCTAATTAATCCGTTGCGATTAACAATATGAGAATATTGTTAAAATAAGGGACAATTTGGGGGGAGTGATTGGTGATATAGGAGATATTAAGGACGAGTCCACCAAACTCACATGATATTATCATAAGATGAATATTGGACTTCCCCAACTAACAAGATTATCACTTTATGGATCGGCGTCATTAAGTGAATCTTGTAAGTGATTTTAATTTACTAAATCCTTAGACTTGAGATGCAAGTAGGTTTAGCATATGTGGATATTCCTTCTTGATATAGTTTAAGTTATATGCATTTACAGGTAAACTAAGGGCCTCATGTTCTGATGGTTTTTGCTAACATGATGACTGGACACTTGTAGTCAAAATAGAATTTGTTCCTTTAATAGTTGAAGTATGATATCACGGGCCCCTCGTTAAGGGTTAATCAGATGTATGTGTGGCCGCACCCAAAAACTCAGGAAGATATGTCTCAATGATTTTTGGTAATCTTGATTAATTACATATACGAGAAACAGAATCGTTAAATAATGGAATGATTGTGATCCATATCCATTTTTAACACGGTATCGGAAACAAAGGGATTGTAAATAATTAAATCATTTAACTGTGACTTTACGAAAGTACGCTCATGTATTTCTGGAAACATTGGCGTGTTGCTAGACGCTTACCAATGTTGTTATATTTATTTGTGACATGTCCAAGTGGGAGCTGTTGGGATATGTCCATATCATAAATAAATATACGGCCGAAAATATGTGAGCCTATGGGGGCACACACGTATACACAGAGGATACGTTTATTAATGTAATTAATATATATTTATCGTATATTAATTATATTAATATGTTTCACGAAATAATTAAATGGTCGCAACAAGAAAGAAAGAAGGAGGCCAAGTGTTGTTTCTAGCAAACAAGAGGAGGATATTGAGCCTGACTTTTAAGGATAACAAGTCTTAGGCTATATTTAACAATATATTCCCATTCCTCAAAAAGAGGTGATGTAGCGATATATGATATTAATAAAAGTCAATCGACTGACACAAACATTTAAAATCCCTCTAAATCCATCGATGTTAAATTGACATACCTGTTTATGTATGCATGAATCACATGCATGTAAAACGCATGTAGACAAACCAGTTTGTATACATGCATGTATGTTTATTATTCTTTCTTGACTTTGGTGATCTACGATTATACCCTTTAGGGTATTAGTTTGTTGGTTTAATATCAAACAAGAACATCGTGTTGGGTTGTTTTATTCGTGAAGAAAAGACTAGCATTGAGTATCTCGGGTGACTGTTGGTCTGTTTGCATACCATAGAGTTATTTCTTTGGTTAACTTGGGCGGTTTTTCGCTGTTGGTTTATTTTAGTTATTCATCTGCCGTTTATTCAAGACGGTGTATTCGTTAATTGCTAAAAGGTACGCGTTCTTGATCCCTTTGTTAATTACATATTCTATACGTGTTTTATTTATTCCGCTGCGTACTCGTGATATATTTAATGGTTAAATAGATGTAAAAACCCAACAATAACTACATAATAGAGGGTGCAATCAAAACCAGTAAACACAACAACGGCTAATTTAGCTTGTATTTTATTAACAATGGGTCAAATGGGTAAGAAGTGGGTCAAATAAGATAGACTCGATGTTGTCTAAAGTGCAATGGAATGTTTAGAAATTCATGAAATCATTATATATATATAAAAAAGTAGATTATAATTTTAAAGTTAACAATGGTAATGATGTCACATACAGTAATTGATTATAACAAACTTGAAACAATGGAAACAAGAGTGTTGGCTGGTTAACACTACCAGAACCATTTTGACCTCAACGTAAAGACGACCTGCTTTGACCAACCCAGTTTAAGATACCCGTACTGCCTAACGGCGTATTTGCTATTATCTGCTGATTCCTTTATTTATAAAAAAGCTTTAGATTGAGGATTAGACATGAATAATCTCGTATAGCTTTTTAAACAACAGACCACATATGCAGCCATGGATGACTGGCAATGTTCTGGTTTTTATATTTCACAACAGGGTTTTAATATCGTATCCGCATTTGATCAATTAGTAACCGCAACTTGACTATTGCTATTCAAATAAAAAAGTTCCATGACACTTAATTCAATTCAGAAAACCTGCTTGGTTTCCACATTTACGCAAAAGACTCACCAAAACCTCTACACAGGAAATCAGATCAACTGACACAAAGTTTCTATGAGAAAAACATCATAAGAAGGTTTTAATTATACTTGCAAAACAATAATAAAAAAAAAAATATATAAAAAAACAATTTAAAATGTATATTTTTAAGTGCTTTAGTATACAATTTAGTACATTACAACGGTAGACCAGACAACATACATTTGCATAAAAATCACGGTGCACTTTCATCAAATAAAAACTTTATAAAAAAGTTTCATTTCTAGATCAAAATATACCACCAAGATTATCTCCTCGGCCCACTTCATCATCAGAGAGTTCATGGATTGGGTCCTTTTTCGCTTCTTTCATTGCAATCATACCCTTCTTTCTCCTCTTCTCTAAATTGAAAATATGATGCCTCCGATTATACTCGTGAAGTCCCTCCTGCATCAATTCCCCAAATTTATCCTTTACAGCAACAAGTGGATCTTTATCAACCAGTTCTGGCCCTTTATATCCTTCTCTAAGTAAAACCGTATAAATTTGATATTTATTTGTAACATAGAATATTCCCGGATGCTTTAAAAGCAAAACATTTAGCTTATCGGGTAAACCAAACTCCCTCCTGAAATGACCAAGTTTCATGATTGATGCTTTCTTCCATAAGGTAAGCGAAAGAAACTCATGTAATAAACCGATGGTTCTCTTCTCCACTTCGCGTGACCCGTCTACTAAACGATCTGGATCTGTATAAGGTGAAATGTAAGGAGATGAATCGAATTCACGAAATTTCTCCCATGATTTTACCCTGTTACGGGTAAAAAAAAAAAAAAACACAGGACAACGGGAAAACGATGGGTTTGGACCCCTTCTTCTGAGCTATTTTCTCAATGGCGGAGACTGCTAAGTCTTGGTCCCACTTAATGAGCTCGATTTCCATCGAGCTTTTTCTTCCACTGTAATTAATCACTTGGAACATATCAAGATACTTAGGTATGATTCTTATCAAATAATCATCCGGTAATCCTAAACTTCTACCAACTTCATTAAGTTTGGACACATTGAGTCTATGATTAGCAACCATCATTAACAGCTTTGCTAATCTCTCAACAACAACCGGTTCTTGCATATCTTTTATATTTTCTTCTTCTTCTACTAAAAACATCATCCTTTTAGTTAATCGACAGTAGCATTCATCCTTTTCAAGATACGTTTCAAAGCAACACGGATATTTCTTAAGCCAGTTTAGAGCTTTTCCTTGAAGATCAAGGCTTTTGAATTTTTTCTGGAGGAAACTAACGGATGCCACCTGATCAGGACACCGCAAGATTATGTTTTTAATTTGGTTATTTACAACCCATCGACGGTTTCTAGTTAAGGCTGCTTCAAGATCAGGGTCTTTTTTCATTGACCAAAGAGAGAATCTCCGAGTCAGCACATAAATATATTTCACCACTTTCCTGTTTTGTATCTTCATATTATGTTACCAATAACTAACCCCTGTTTAAGACAATAGATAACATAGTGAAAACAATATACAAGTTTCACATTTCTAAAGCTAACATAGTTACATAATGATAACAAGTACTATAAGTTTGCAGCTTAATAATAAGAAGCTTAACCGCAAATAAGAACGTGTGTGATAAAACGACATGAATGAGCAATCTGAGAGATGTAGCGAGTGGTTGAAACTAAATGAAAGACGATAACTGCTAAAATAAAGAGTGTAAATGACAGATAGTCATAGATTTAATCATTAATCATTTCGAAATAGAAGTAAACTTTGAATTTAGTTGGGTGCAACCAGCATATTTATTAGTGTAAACTAAGCAAATAAGCATTTTTTTATAATGGCAAACACTTGAAAGTGCTTAAAATAAGCATATAAGCACTTAAATAAGCAATCTTATAGGTAATACCTTGAACAAAGTGTTGAATTAAACAGCATGCATGCAGCTATATGATGCAAGAAAAGTTGAGTTTGGCATTTTAACAAACAGCTTGTGGGCAACACTTAATACTCTAATTACCATAAACAAAAAGAAATTAAAATGTTTTTTTACCTGTTAAGAACAACAATATATTGCCACAAAAACCGCACTTTCAGAAGAAGATAGTTGTTGTCTGTTTGGTGAAATTAGTTGGAACAGGGGCCGGAGCTGGTGCTTTTATTACAAGATTTGGTTTGAATCTGTTGTGGCTATGCACTATAAAGGGGTCGACTCTTCGGTCGGTGAAGGTTTTCGGTCGCCCCTATAGTGGGGTGTAGGTTCGAGGTCGACCGTTTGAACATTTGGGTCGTCTCGACCTAGGTGGAGTGGGTCAGGGACGGAAACAGGGTGTCCCGGGACACCATGAATTTTTGTGGCCTAGTGTTAATTTTGTTAAAAAACTTCGATTTTGTTCGATGCACCCTGTCCTAAAAAATTGTGTTTGTAGTATTGTTTAGTTTATTGCAAGTGCACTTCCCCGCCTACCTCCCATCTATATCTATAGGCGGCAATGGTAAGAGCTGGTAAGCATGGTAACTGTATCGGCGGCCGGGGCCGGTGCTCCGCGTTCTATCTAGGTTCCGCTCTTATGTACGCCCGAGGAACCTCTTCAATAGAAGAACCCGTGTGAGTGGGTCGTTTTGTATCCTGGTTCCGTCTCTCAAAGTGGTGTGCTTGTGTGTATTTAATTAATTAAAATGTATTTTTGCGGGGTATGATTTTTTTTGTGTAGGTCGTCTCATCGGAAAGAGAAAGCTGATGTGACAGGAAAAATAAAGGTCGTTGTAAGTCGCTGTAGTGCCCAACCGGCAACCACTCCCCAAATTGTCTAACATTTTAAAAAAATTGCATTAATTATTGTTTAATTTCTATAAAAGTTAAATAAAAGATAATTTTATCATTTGATAATTAATTCATGTGTACTTTTAGCTTTGTAAATATCAATTTTTATTAAAGGCAATATAGTAAACTTAAAAGAATTCCAACTAGTATTTTTAGTAACGAACAATAATTTTAAGACATACTCCTTCCGTCCCTAAATAAGTGTTCACTATTTACTTTTGAAGTCATTCTTTTGCAACTTTGACCTTAATTATTTCTTTTTGTGTTATATAATACTTGATGCAAAATATATGAATAAATTGTGTTTTAAATGTATTTTCATTGATATAGTTTTCATTAAGTATTATATAACATAAACAAAATAATTTAAAGTCAAAGTTGATGCAAAAAAACTCTAAAAGTCAATAGTGGACAATTATTTAAGGATGGAGAGAGTACTAAAAAAAGATAGACAATAACTTTAAGATTGAGGTAGTAATATTTAGAAGGGTACAAAAGTAATTCTATTATTTATAAAAGCAAGCTGCCACAAACTTTTTGGGTACCCCATGTAATTCGGTTTAAACACACCCCACACAAACTAAAAAAGGTAAAAGAGGTTTGAAAGAGCTTATCAAGTTACAAAAAGAAAACAAACACTTGTGTTGATGAGCATATAGACCCGAATCCCGGTACCGAATCGGAACCGTACCGGTTCCGTACTGAAACGGTACCGAATCCCGGTATACGGTATGGGACCGGTACCATGATTCGAGTAAAAAAAAAATCAGGACCACTAGTTCGGTACGGGACCGGTACCAAATCGGGAAATTACCGAAAAAAACGGGAAAAACCATTGATTTCCCGGTACCGGTACTGGTACCCGAATCCCGTTCGGTACGGTACCGGTACCACTAATTTATGCTCGGGAAAAAATCGGTACCACTAATTCGGTACGGGACCGGTACCGTGCTCATCCACTCATCATGCTTCACTTCAGTTCACAAACCAGCTGGTTCATTTAAAAAGAGTGATGGGCTGAGCTCTTGTTGGATTTAAAAAAACTAGTAAGTAACCAAACACTCTCCTTTACTTTTAAATCAATGATTTCGTTAATCTACTAATAATATATTGCACATTAGCTGTTTGATCAAATGCCTGTAAGAAAATGCAAATCATTAAGGTTAAATGTTTATGTTTTAATGCTTACTAGTACCATTGCTAAGCCTTCGTTATATACCAAATGAAATAAACAACACCAATACTTGAATTCTTTATGAAATTTTGTACAATACGAGCTAAAGGCGAGGGCATTCGTAAAGAATGGAGACCTATATTAGCTCCAATTATGGGCTTATTGTGTATTGAAACTGTAATAAACCAATAATTAAGCCCCCAAAATAAGCTAGTCTAAAGTCTAAACAAACCCGTTAACATACTTATGGAAGTGCAGCTTCAAGGTTTGCTTTATTATATGGTTTGATAAATTAGTTTCATCTAATCATTTTGATCGATTTTCAGGGAACAATCATTCTGAAATAAATATTATGTTTTCACCCAAAATCCAATTACGAAGCAGAGCGGTTAGGCATCACCTTTGCAAACATTCCAAGTTTGCTCCTTTTTTCTCACAAAGTACTGTGCCTGATGAACAAAGGCAACAGCAATCGCAACTAGGGCAACTTGAAGAAAGTGTTACTAACCGATCTTACTGGACCAAAAGAATCCACAAGCTTTGTGCAATCGATCACAATGTAGACGAAGCAATCCGTCTAGTTAACAACCTCAATAATCATGGATACCGTCTTGATTCACTCAACCTCAGCAGCATAATCCACGCTCTTTGTGACTCTAACCGGTTTGGGGAAGATCATAATTGTTTTCAGTCACGCCTTGTTGGTTCTTCTGCTATTGGTATTGTTGTTCCTGATGAACGAACATGTAATGTGATCATTGCATGTTTGTTAGATTGGAGGAAAAGACCATATGTCACATTGCGTGTTGTGCATACGATTCTTGCTGTGAAACCTCATTTTGTTCCTTTATTAACGAATTTCAACCATTTAAATGTATTACTTATTGAATGTCTCATGTTGCAGTTCAAAAAGATATTGTTGACCTGTGCCTTGACCAATCCGCAAGCTTGCTGATAACTGCACTGGTCTTCAGGGTTTCCCAGTCTTTCAATGCAGTTGTGAAGTGAAAGAAAAGGAGTTTAACGAGAAGTAAATGTGGCGTAAGGCCTAAAGCAAAGTAACGTAAGTGTTCTGATTCGTGGGGTTCTTTGTAAAGGGAATGTTGAATTTGGGTACCCGTTGTTGCTTAAAAAACTATGGGAAACGATGGCAGATGAAGATGATGGTCATTTAGTTAATCATGCTGCTTTCACGAATCTAATTAGTACTTCATGTCAAGAGGGAATGTTTAAAGATGTTTTTGATATAGCCGAAAAGATGCCTCAAGGGAAGAATGTAGACGAAGCTTTTGCTTATGGGGAGATGATAAATTCACTTTGTAGATACGGAAGACATCATGACGCCTCAAGGATTATTTATATGATGAGGAAACTATTGTTCACGGACTTGCCAAAAATGGTGGTTATTTAAGGGCGTATCAGTTATTGGAACAAGGGATTGGCATTGGTTATGTGCCCTCTGAGTATACGTACAAGGTTTTGATAGATTGTCTTTGTTTAGAAGAATATGATCTTCGCAAGGCAAAGAAACTTCTTGACATCATGTTGAACAAGAAAGGTATCGACAAGGCAAGAATTTACAATATTTACTTACAAGCTGTATGTCAGATCAAGAACGATGTTTCAACTGAGCTTTTAAATAAACTTGTTATCATGCTCGAGACAAATTGTCATCCTGATGTAGTTACTTTAAACACGCTAATTAACGGCTTTTGTAAGATGGGAAAAGTTGAAGAGGGGATTAAGGTATTAAACGATATGGTTATGGGAAAGTTTAACCTTTGCACACCCGATAATGTAACATTTACCACTATTATAAGTGGATTATTAACCGTTGAAAACACACAAGAAGCTCTTGACGTGCTTTTCAAAGTCATGCCCGAAAAGGGGTTTAACCCGAATGTCATAACTTTATAATGTTGTGCTTCGTGGTTTGTTTAGGCTTCGTCTTGTGAATGACGCAATGGAGGTCTTTAACTCCATGGTTCAGGGTCACGTGGTTGCTGATAGTACTACACTACTACACATACGATAATGATTGATGGATTATGTGAATGTGATCGAGTAGATGAAGCAAAAGTGTTATGGGATGATGTTATTTGGCCATCAGGAGTTCATGACAATTTTGTATATTCAGCCATTGTTAAAGGGCTTTGTCGTTCGGGTAAGTTTATTGAGGGTTGTGATTTTATATATGAGTTGGCGGATAGTGGAGTTATGCTGAATGTCGTAAATTATAATATTTTGATATAAGGTGCTTATAAGTTGGGATTAACGAAAGAAGCTTATCAGATTGTTGGTGAAATGAGAAAAAATGGGGTAGTTCCTGATGCAGTTACATGGAGGATCATTGATAAATTACCCAAGCAAAGGAAACAATTAGGTCTTGAAGAGAACATTAAAGGGTAAATCAGTTTTGTTTCAATTAGATGTAATTTTGTGTCATTTGTACCTTCAACTTTTTGAAATACAGCACAAACTTAACATAATTGAGCACACAAACATGACATGGCATGCAATTTTAACACAAAACTGACATGAAGTTATTATGCGGGTCGGGTTTATGTCATAAGGGTTGACATAAGTTGACCCAATTAACCTGTATAGAATATCGAAAGGATTGACCTGAAATTGGCTATGTCTATATATTGTGGTTTAGGTTCGAGTCAAATGGGTAAAACCTGACCCAATAAACCGTTGACGCGATACACTTTTAAATCAACCATGTTGAGTCGTCTTCTGATTAAACAAGATAATAAAGGCATTGTTATTAACAGTTCATTGTTCTTTTAATGTTCGTGGTCATCATTAACCACCCTAAACCACCATCCAAGCAGCAAACAAGCACCCAATCATAACAAATACAACCCAACTATCACCATTAAAAGACCCTAAAAATAGTGTATACAACACAAGTACACATCAGAAATAAATGGGAACCAAATGAACACCGTCGGAGAACAAATCAACCCTTTATGCCACACACTTATGCATTACTCGTTTTAACTGAAGATAAAACTTGATAATATTAGAATCGCAATTCAGGGCCAAAATCATCAGCGACAAAACCGACATTTAATCATAAAATTTGGTAATTTCATTTAAGCAATTGACAAACTTACAAACCCTAACCACTTCTTATACATAACGTAAACATGACCTCTATGCTCTGCGAGTCTACGACTATCACCCCTAATCGTCCTGGCATATGCATGCGACAATACAAGGCCTAGCTCTGGTTGAAATTAGGAACAGGTGCAGAGTTTGATAGCTGTGAAGATACAAGACTTTTGTCACAACCAATTAGACATACTAGGCTAGAAATTACAGGTACTTTTAACCCATTCATTCACTTATGAATAGTCAGTTCTGGTTATGTTTGGTCTCTAACTAGTCAAACGGGTAAAGACAACTTAAGCGACGGGTCAAACAGGACTAAAGTCGCCCGAAAGTGTAATTTTACTACATGAAACCTCCTACACCATTATATAAAAAAATCAGTTTTATAACTAAAATAACATAACTTTCTGGTAATCATTTTTGACATGCGGATTACTTTTTAGAAAACTATTAACTTTCCTAATCATTGTAATTGGTAATATTGGTACACAACAATTTGGAATCAAGATTTCAAAATAGTGCGCTGGTTGAAATGGTTGAAAATAGCAACTATTGAGCACATAAACTAAATGGCAACTTGTAAACCACCAACAAATATAATAATACATGATAGAGTTGGCAAATTCGGCCCATTCACTTATGAATGGGAAGATATGGGTTACGTTTCATTTCTGATGTGTCGAATGGGTCAATGTCATATGTTGTGGTTAAAAAAGCGCAGGAATGCAGGATGGGTAATGGATCAAAATGGGATCCATGGGTTAGGTTGGGTTGACTCGCAGACGACTTTTTAATCTATAGATGATCTAGAAATTTATTATTATAGTATCTAAATTTAGTTTTAAAAATACAATTGAAGGGGTTTTGTGCATTTACATACACCTTGATAAACTTTTAACCCCTTCTCCATTTTAGCTGATTAAGTAACTTTACTCATTTGACCAGTTAGATGACCAAAAGACTACATATGGACCTCATTGCAAAACATCAGTCAGAATAATGACAATCATCAACAAGAACATACCTAAGCAAGCTAACAGATATCTCTCTCAAAGCAATATAACGCAAAAGCTTCATAACATCTGCTGATTATTTCATAGTTGACTGCAACATATGAATCATATGGCAACAAAAGCCGTCCACAAACGCCTAAATAAGGATCTCAAGTCCTGGAAAAAACAAATTCTTTTCCGCTAATGAAATTGATTCAAGGCAAATAGAGAATCACCTCAATTTCTTGGCTTCTATAAAAAAACACACACCTCACCAAAACCCTTGTGGATCTTTATCCAATTTCATTCCAATCCAAATCACAAGTTTTAAAGCAATTCAACATCATTACAACGTTATACTAACATGAACATTATAAATAGAGTAAAAATAAAAACACACAAAGCAACATGTTAAAACTTTAATTTTGCATTAATTAATACCACCGATATCATAATCATAACTAAGAACATGGCTAAACCACCATTAATCCATAAACATCATGCCCAATATTAAAACCATACTAAAAACACAAGTGACTATTGAGATCTTGAATCTTTACCAACAATCTTTACCCAAATGCCCTGTCACACCACACAAAGAACAAACAGCCATATACCCATTCAGACCACAGTAGTAACAAACACCTCCACCACCGCCACGCCAAACCTTACCACAATCCTTACCGAGATGCCCAACCTTACTACACTTATAACAACCAAGACTGTTACAGTTACCCTTACCCTATGCCCCACCACCGATACACAATAAAATTTATCATCAGTCACTACTTTCCTTCAACACTAGGACACTCCATGATAATGCCCATTTTGCGACCACAGCTAAAAACAGCCAATCATAGAAACAATCCACTAACTCCATATGGCCCACGCCAACCACGATCACCCAATAGCACAAAACAAGAACTACACTCCCACGCGATATGCCCAGTCTCACCACAATTATAACAAACACAGTCACCACCACCACCACTAACCTGATCACATCTCCTAGCTTCATGCCCACACTGACCACACTTACGACAACCAACCCGACCACCCCGACCACCATTACCACCACCACCACAACCACCATAACTACAGTCTATACATCACAAACAAGCGGAACCACTTCTTAGACCCAACACTTATAACAAACTACAGTCCCAAGCGACATGCCCAACGGCAATCTCACCACAAAATAATCAGCCATCTATTTAAGACCCATATTGGATCTTTTCTTTTTTTTCTAAACGATTATGCAGTTTTAACTATAGAGACTTGATCTGGTATTTTCAATCATTTTTGATGGCCATATATAGCTTTCAAAATATATTATTAACTTCTATTTTTCAATATCAAAAGTTTTCCCAAGCAGGCTGCAACCTATTCCTTATTCCAAAAAACAGTTTGGATGACATCTCCCTTCCCTACCTACTCTTAATCCATCCTTTTATCATGACTCATTCTCAGTTTTTAGTTTGAATAAATGTGCATAAACCCTAAAGCCTTTGTTACCGAACAAAAGATTTTAAGCCGAGCATTATATATTTTTTCTCCTATGTCTCTTTCCTGGAAGCTTCCTTTTCTCACTTTTATCAACTTGAGCCCTTTTTCTTCTAGTTCTTTTATCTTCCAGTCTTTAAGATGTTAATTAATTTACCCTCCCGTCTCAAAACAGATGTCTTGTTATGATTTTTTGATTTTTTTTATTTTTAACTTTAATTTTTTTATATGTTATATAATATTTGATGCAAAATATATGAATGAATTGAGTTTTAAATATATTATCATTGCTATAATTTTCATGAAGTATTATATAATATAAATAAAAATATTTAAGGTTAAATTGGAAAAAAAATAATTTAAAAAGTCAAAACATGACACTTATTTTGACACGGAGGTAGCACATTTTTAACAAGTCTTTTTATGCTAAGTAAGGGGTGTCAAAAACACCGACCCGACCCTGAAAGTGAACAAGCCTATTCGAGTCGGGTTATTCGGGTCAATAATTTTATTTGGAGTATTCGGGTCAACCTGAATAACCTAAATGCTAAATAGGTCAGGTGTCGGGTTAAATATGTTTGCCTAACTTGGGTTCGGGTTGACCCGATTGACATGAATAACGACTTTTTATATTTTTTCTGAATTTTTTCATAACTTATCTATGAAAACTTAAAGAAGTTGGCAATTTTTTATTCATTTGACTCATAATCGGATTGATCCGAACCCGGAAAGATCTGACTTGAGTGAACCCGACCGAATTAATCCGAAAATGACTAACCCGAGTTCTAGGTAAGGTCGGTTCGAGTATGATATTTTAGCCTCAAACCAACTTGAACTAACCCGATTTAACCCGCCTGAATTGACTAACACCCCTAGTCAAGTTACACGAGCCATTTGGTAGTAACGAGGTTTTGTGGCCGTGCTACGCCGCGGATCGCGATGTTTTACGTTAAGGACTAACTTTGCAACCGACGGATAACCACATGGACTATTCTCGTAACTTGATAACCCCGAGGATAATTCACGAACATGAAGGACCAATTACGTCAAATTTGTGTTGGAGTAATTTTTCTAATATTAAAGTTTTTTAAAAAAAAAGTTAACGGTTGTATGTTCATTCTACTGTTCACCCTCTCTATTTTTACTGTTCATCACATTTTTAATTTTCTTTTTTTGAAGCTTAACGACCATTAAGTGCACTTAACTGCCGTGCTTATTGTATATTATATAGAATTATAGAACCTTGATCAATATAAAAGTTAAAAACAAGCAAGAACAATAGTATGACCTAGTTAGAGGTACAAAAGTCATATCATTATCAAATTATATTAGTAATGGTTGTAATAGAAACCTACAAAACTCATATCACTGTCAAATTACTATATTAGTACCCAGTTAGACATACTAATATCATATTCTGGATACAATTGGTAGTTATTCCACATTTCATTGGCATCGAGTTTCTTATTTGTTCTTCTCCGCCATCTATGTCTCTTCTATTTTTTCCATGTTGCATTTAAAACTTATCTTTTCTTCAAGTCAAAGAACTTGATAGTATTCTCCAAATTTTGGGGTGATTGTGAGGGGAGTGAAAAACTCCCTTTAAAAATTTCGAGTGGATCATAATTTTCTTATTTCTTCTTCTTCTCGAGTGTGATTTTTGATACATGAAGAAAGCCTATGTTTGAACTTTACTTACCTTTTGACATAACTATGTGAGCTCAATTCGTTTTCGGCTGGCTATCTAGGTGATCCATTAATGGCTTTTCCTCGTAGATCTTGTATTTATACTTGATTTATATTTTTGCTATCCTTTTTTCGTAGAAAAATATTGCAAGGTTTCATTCATATTCTAATCATTTTTCTCTCAACTTATGAGCACGTAATTTATTTTTTTTTATCTTTCTTCTCTTCTTTTACTATTCTCTTCTTCACTTTTCTTCTCTTTCCTTTCCTTTTTTAAAAACTCAAGAACATAGCTATAAAGTTGATAAAAAAAACAAAAGCCACTTCCGTGGTGTGGTTTATTTCTATGTATTTCAAGCCAAAATATTACCCCTAACCCACTAAACAAACAATATGATTAACTTTTAAACCATTCCAACCCTACCAAAAATAGCTTAAGAAACACACCCTTATCTGTTTTTGGAAATGATTTGGGCAAAGTAGATGGGATGTGTCGTTGAGTAATTCTATACTTGTGAGTGATCCCAGTAATGGAAATGTAGCTTCATGTATGTGAATCTTAATGGAACATGAGTTTTTCCTCTCTTCTTGATGACGCCCTAATGTTAGAGTCTCCGTTTCATATGTATGGGCTACATGTGATTCAGGTAGGATGTTTGCATTTGAGGAAAATATAGTGTTGGAAATTTAGTTCAATTGTTGGGTTCAGTTCATATTGGATAATGGGGATGAAGGTACGGAGTGTACACCCATAGGTCACTGAACACCCTGACTCGGATAATGGTTAAATGGAATTCAAGTCGCTGATGATGTTCAGTGAGTTAACACTCTGAACTGATCAATGTTCATTTGTCTTATGGCTTCAGCTTTGTACTCCCTGAGTAGTAAGCTAAAGGACACCATCAGGGAGTAATCAATTAGAGGAAGTATCCTCAGTGGGTTATCTCATCAGTGAGTCTTTCAGTTTGAACACTTCAGCTTGTATGCTCCTTAGGGAGCAAGCTGGTGAGTGGCCAGGTCTTTGAATGAATGACTTAGCTGGAATGAATTCACACTCTTGTAATGGCTTTTGAACTATTCAAGTGACAGTTATTACTGCATTAATGGCCACGTTTAATTGGTCATGTAACCACTATTTCTATAATCATGAAGGCTAATTATAGAGAGATTAATGGGCCGTTAATCTCTTATAGTTCCATTAGACTAGGGTTGAGTGATCTTTCCTATAATTAGGAGATTACAACTTGCATGGAGATATATACAGAAAACATAAACACTTAGAAGGGAAGGGTTCTTGATTTGTGCCTAAAACAAGAACAAGCACTTGGTTTTATCCCAATGAGGTATTCTTGTAACCCATGCATATGGTCGAATAATCTTATTTGAAAAGTGATTACATGACTTCAAGTGATATCTGGTAACCTTCATTGGTAATTAGTTAGCTATTGATTATCTTTGCTCGACTGGGAAACAAGTCTAAAGGTGCCAACAATTTAAGAAAATTATTTATGTGATAATCAATGGCGGCTGCAATGAAGCACATGATGGCTAATTTCTCCAAGCTTGACAAGTTTGAAGGGGTTTGTTAGGATCATAAAAGTGTCGATTATGATACTTTAGGTGGTTTTTTTACTTTATTTTATAAGTAGAAAGTAGTTTGTAATAAGGAGAAATATACTTAAAGTGAAAAATATCATATTATCCAAAGAATAAGGACTAGATTGCAAATTAGGGAAAATAAAGGAAGGAAAGCTAATCCTCCCCTCTCCTATAAATACCCCCTTAATCAACATTAGAGGGTTAAGGCTTGTAACTCTCACTTTCCCTCCCATTTCTCTTTTCTTTATAAAATTTGAAAATTGTGAAAGTCTTGCCTTCCTCTCTTAATTCTGTCTATACGAAACCTTTCTATATCGTGTGATTCAAGATAAAATGTGACCTAACAAGTGGTATCATACGCCATTAGAGATTAAGAGTGATCTATTTCGTGATTAGGTGCGATATCGAGTTTGACGTGATGAAATTCGGTACTTTCGAGTGGTTATTTGAGCTTATTGAGCATTTTTGACATTTTATATCACGATTACACTCGTTTTTGACAGCAATTATGGATAAGACGTGATCATTTTGATTGATTTGAGCATTTTTGGTATCATTTCTTGCGTAGTCTACAATTTCGACGTGGTTATTGGTTGATACGAAAAGTATTATCGAAGTTTAGTCATTTTCGAAAGTCTTATTGTTAGCCTCAAAATATTGAGTCGAACAAGGAAGTTCGTTCATTAATTATATTAGGTCTCGGTCATTAATTAATTATACATTGTAATAGGCTAGACGGGTAAAAGGGCTTATTTAGTAATCTAATATTGTATGTGTATCGGGCAAAAGCCCAAGTCAATCCCGAGCCTGGCCCAAGTAAAAGCCCACACGCCCCATGTAGTTGTGTAGGGTATATATACCATTTTCCACTATGGAAAATGGTGTTGATTCTCATTTGTTCATTTTCTCATTTGCAAGAATTAACCAACTCTTTTTCTCTCTACATTTCTCTCTGTAACTTCTCTCTATAATTCTTCCATTTTATCTCATCTTATTTTTCTTGTTTCAATAATGAAGTGAAAGTGATATATTGGGTTCTGACATTTGGTATCACTCGCTACGGGTGGGTTTAGTATTTTTGTTGTGACAACTTATTTTGAGCTTATTTGGTTCATTTTTTTTAAAACTTATTTTTTTCACTCGTCTCAAACAAAAATTCTCATACGTCTATTTTTTTCTCTTT
>BQNB010053146.1:0-40156 GCA_026074375.1 Tanacetum coccineum
ATCAGTACTTACATTTTGTACTGTCGGTACTAACTACAACTATCAGTACTAACTATTTGTACTGTCGGTACTAAGTTAGAAAAACATAAATCCTAACAATGATCGAAAAAATGACGCATAAGACAGTCACAAAAGGCATCATCCCAAGCATTTAAGAAATTATAGGTGACCAAGAATCGATCAAGCTTACTAAGTTTAGCCCTATCCTTATCAAATATAGTAAACTTGTGACCTCCGAGAAGGAAATAAAAAAGGCCAGCCCTCGCAATAAAATCAATTTAAAGGCACTATCAACCCTTTGATAAAAACTAGTATAATATAATCCGATTCATGTTTCTAAAAAATAAAAGTCTCCGAAGAAGAACCAGATAGGAATTTGTGAGTATTAATAACCTCAATAGATGGCCAAAGCATCATCTTATGCAAATATGGACTTGGGACCGTAAACGTTAATGATACCTACTTTTTATGCAAATTGGACTAGGGACCGTATACGTTAATGAGACCTACTTTGCTATAAACTCACATCAAAAATCCTAAAGCACCAAGATAATTAGGTTCTACAGCTTGTTGCTCTTTAAAAAAACACGAGAGTCCCACATAGATAAAATACCAATCGAGGCCCAACTGAAAAACTGAAGATAAAATCCATATAAGAGTTCAACCAAACGGATCAAACCAAAAACGAATATATGGTTTCGAGCTTATTTTCTTACAGGCCAAAAAACTAGGATGTTGAGATTTAATAATATTCCAAACCTAATTCTTTTTACTAATCAACCCCATACCATTGCAATTTAATGAAATACCATTCATTGAGAGCAAATAAACACCAAGAGAAACCCCAAGACAAGATCAACACGAAGGACCAATGACCTTCTCGTGGTCCTTATCATCATTAAATACAAATCATAACTGCTCACCAATTAATCTCAACGCATGTTGTTCACCCAACATCTCACCGTTGCCATCATTTAAGACTGAAAGAGGGGCGCCCAGACATTTACCAGTTACCGAATTCCTCTTCTTCTTTGATATTCCATTTTTCTTATTATTAATTGGGGTTGATTATTTGTTGAGGAACCAACTAGACGGTGGAAGTTAGATTAAAAGTTATCTAACTCGTTATACTATCTACCTAGATCATTAGAATGACCAGCAGGGGAGTTGAGGGTTTGGATAAGGCCGAGTTGATTATTATCCACCATATGTGGCTCAAGCACATGCCCAACCAGTGGTTCAAGCACAGTCCCACCAAGCCCAATGCGGAGACCCGATAAAGAAGAAGTACGACCCTTCTCAGATTATAGTTATTAGCGGACCCCACAAAATCCATTCATCCGCTAGAGTTGACATGAGGAAAAGAATTATTAAATTCCTTGGCCTCCGAGACATAATCATCCTCGAAACTATCAACTTCTTTCATAACCATAGACGCCTCTTTAGAGGAATGAACCGACAAAGACCTACCATCTTCCATCTCCATGTTTCAATGATTGGCAGAAAAATCATTCCGGCCATTGTGAGCTAAAGAGGGGCCAACAAAATCATATTTGAAGTTATTACCATCATCATTAAGATTATCATCGAACTTTGCATGTTATTAGGATTATAAAATTCAGGCAAGTGAGAAGTTATTACCATCATCATCAAAATACACCCTACCATGCAAGGGTCGTGCCCGAGAGAAGGACAAAAGAATCAAAATCCAAACTACTAACCTTTAAGACATTACCAAACTCTTTAGTGATTGCCATAACGATCTTGTAGTTTCTTTAGAGGGTCAGTTTCTCCAAGAGGGTCAGAAGTTCGTGGCCTAATTTAAGCCATACAAGACTTCTATGAGAGAATGCATTAGATAGATCTTCGTTCTCGTCCCAGAACTTCAAACCTTGAAACCATTGCATGTCCCAGACATTATGGAGGACATCAAAGTTCTTTGTTCTTTCGGTCGAATAGTTTTCTAAAATTAAGCAAATATCTTTGTCTTCTTGTACATCTATGCATTCAATCAGCATACATGTGTTTTGGGGTTTAAGACCATCTACTACATCTCCATAAGAACTAGTATACATTTCCTTAAATCTATTTGGGAATAGAGGGAGATCATCATTGCAAAAGGACCTTTTAAGTGGTTCTTATCACCAGCCTCCCTGTTTTCCTTAATGAATTTTACCTTATTGATGACTAGTTTAGACTCCCCGATCATAATCCTTTTTAATTTGGCCTCAAAGATGTCGAGAAACCTGGTAAGAAAATTGTTACATGACATAGGTTTTCTCCTAATAAGTCTTCCGCTGTGCATGAGAAAACAAACATTCCTAAATCTTGCTCTAGGTGGATACCGACGGGTAGAATCTTTCACACTACTGGTCTTAGGTGGGTTCCAACTGGAAAGAAATTCACCTCTAGCACAACCAAGGTTGACTGTGAACCCCCAAATAGTTCAACTGATGATATCACTAACCCATATGAATGCAATCAACCCATTTGGAAATGCAATCAAACTACTTCTTATGTCAGTGCAGGTTTCTCGTAACTTAATTGCTAGGTACATTTTCTTTCCAAATTCGGAAACAAAGAATAGACTCGGGGAGTTTGTTTGTGAAAAAGAGTGATATTATCGGTAAAAACCAAGGGTTCAAGGGAATTTATATTTGATGAACAAAGGAAACTATGGGCGTCTGCAGAAAAAACACTTAGGTCCCGGTTCCTCAAAAGAAAAGGAAAAGTGTACGCCTTTTCAAGTGCGCCTTATCTTTCAAAAAGATGTGGAATCTTCTTGTTTTTTTTGACATTTCGCATCAAACAATGATATGTTCTCACATGCTGGTTTTATTCCAAGTGGATCAAAAGTTACATTAACTTGTATTTTTAAGCTCCACTTGGTTTTATCAAAAAATTGGCAATTCATTAATGCCAAGTTTTTTTTGAATAGGGTGAATAGTTGAGCTAAATTTGGTCAAACAGTTGATTGAATTTTTCAATGGTCTATATGGCTTCTGAAGAATACATATCAATCCTTTGATTAATGAAATAGGAAGTAACTTTAGTGAGGAAAGTGGAAGATGGGATGTATTCTAGATGGATGTATTCTAGAGAGAGAAAGTAAGAAACATATAATTCATTAGCAAAGTGAGAATACAAAACCAACCAACACCCTCTCCAAGCTATGGAGAGGGTATTTATACACTAGTTTAGCCGGCCATGAGGCCTATTAATGGGCTTACCATGGGCCTTAGGCCATATTAGCTTAATTTGTTTAATATATCTAACTACGGGCTTTGACTAGTAAATATTAGAAGTGACCGAGACTTTTCTTGATCCTAACAATCTCCCCTTAAAGGAGGTCACTCCAATTTACAAAAATATAGTCCTAGCATACTATGCTTTATCTTTAGTCCTCAGCTCGTAGTTTTTAACTTCAATCTTTAACTTGTGAATTGTTGTAGTGATCTTTGACTTTAGGCTCGAGCTTGTTCCTTTATCTTGACTTGTTTGTGAAAGTGTGATCTTGAGCACTGTGAGATCATCAACCAAGCATAATCTCGTTTCGCCATCTTGTAACTTTGCCATCTTGTGAACTTGTGACTTCTGGACCGACATGCTCATACCTTTCTTGATTTGTTGACTTGAAAAGCTTTAAAGTTGCATCTTTCTTGAAATTCTTTAACTTTAACACTTTGAGAAAGACGTACGGTATCAGAGTAGCGGAAGACTTGAAACATGTACTTGAGCTTTCATGATGTCTTTATACTTGTCGGTCGGGTATGAGCATGCGGTTATGAATCTTGACACGTCTACGTCTAGCAGCTGCCACCATCATCGGGAATACCTGCAGGTTTAGGTTAGTAATAATCCACAGATATGGACGAGAGTGTCTTTGTCACTTCGTCGAATATGGTTGCAATAACCACGGTTCCCCGTTGATCAGTATAAATACTGCCTGTGATCAGATAGAATTCTGAAGAATCTTCTTGACAGGGTTTCGCAGTTGTACTAGCCGTTCTCATTACCGGAACGTCTCAAAGCAGACAGCACGGTATGAGTGAACCAGTGAGTTACTATCTCACTGATTGAATAGAAAAATTGATTTGAAAATCAATCGACGTGTCACTTGCTAAAGTGTTTTTGTGACACGTCGAAAGTGTTGATCATTTCAAAAATTCATCATCAATCGTCAATTCATAACCTGGAACAAGTTTGATTCTTATAGAATCGCACCATCGTTTCTTTCCAGTTGTCACAAGTTTGATTCGTAGAGAATCGCACAAGTCACCTACCATGAGCTTGTTTGATGTTGGCTCAAGCAGGATTTCCATCTTCATTGTGAATGATATCACTCAGATGTTCTGGCAAAATCACAAGGATAATGCGAAGGACTCTTAGTATATATCTTGTTATTCACATTGTGCGACTTAACAGATTTAATTTGACAAGTGTCCTAATGAGATTTATGGATGATCTCTTTTTGGCTCTAGACTCAATAGTGCACTTTGATTTTAGTGATCGGAGGCTGGAGCTGAGTGCCACCTTTTCAATATCAACTAACTCGGAGTGAGAGAGTTGATAGAAATGTGTGAATCTCCGTGAGTTTTGAAACAAAGTCTTTCCGACTTTGAGTGGCTGGGAAGGGTTGTGCATAGCGTCACTGGGTCCATGACTGTCTTCAATGTCGGACAACATCTTAGTGTTTCCGACAGTTTATGTATTGACCCGGTTTCTGCCTAAGTGTATGGAGGGCTTCTTTCTTTTCACCCTTTATCTTTACATTTCTTTTTCATTCTTCAACCCCTTCAATGCTTACCGAGACTTCATAACTAACACCTTGTTGGGTTTGTTCCAGTGTTAGCTCCATCTCAGTCTGCATTCTTCCCTTAATCTCACTTTACTCCTTTTATCATACCTAAGGACTTCTACACTAACTAGTGGATATCCCTGGGTAGATCCCTCCGGTTCTGGTTGGATCATGGGATTTGAATACCTATGCCTAACCACCTTATATCTCCATAAATTAAAGTACATGGTCGGTCTTTTGAGTATTCCATCACGATCAGAACCAAAATCATTGAAAAGTTCAATCAAAGTGTTTGATATAAATATCAAAAGGTTTACACTTTGAGAGTTTTTCATTATCACTAAAAGCTCCCCCTTAACATGTGCATCGTAATCGTAGTACATGCTAGGTGTGGAGTGCATTAAGTCCATTTTATTTGATCACATCTTTCAATACAAGTTAGATCCAGGTTAATCACATTTTCTCCCCTTATCCAAAATGTTAATCCCTTGATATTTTGGATATCAATTGATTAACCTTTCGGGGAAAAATTGTTATATACTATCTATGAGGAACATTTTAATGCTCCCCCTCAATTTATGAGGGTATATAAGATAGTGCTGAGTACAATAATTTGAAATTTTTTGAATTTACTAAGAAATTCTTGAAAATTTTGTACTCGAGCACTCCTTATTATCACCATAAGTCTACACTACATATTAATATATTCACAAGTTATATTATTTACAAGATTTGACCTGAATGATAAGGACATCATATGATAGAATCATATGGTCCTTTGTAGTAGCCGAAGGTCTCCTCTGTAAGGTCTTCCACCAACAAACTTTTCAAGACTTCGCATCAACCTCTTGTCTTTTAGTTTCTTGTCAATGGCTTTAATCATCACCCGGGCTCTCTGCTTGTCTTGTTTGGTTTTTTCCATACTTCTTTGGAGATACTTTATCCGGTTTCACATCAGAATATATCAGAGCAGACCGAACATCGTTGACTGTACCGTCACTAAATTTATGGAGTTTTTTCATCATTACGCTTCAACTTGTTCTTCTGTCTTTATTTTTGATTATGAACATATGGGATTGGAGTATGTTGTATATGTTGACTTTGCGTTTGAGGTTCTGATCTGTACGGTTATTTTATCATTAGAGGTTGGCTTCTTTTGTAACTTTCGGACACCTAATTGAAGATTTCCACACGGCTTCTGAGGATAATGTCTTTTTGTAAACATTAGGCAGGTAAGACACCAATAGCTAGAAGCTCTTAAATTTAAGATTTGTCAGCTTGCCTTGAACAAGAAGAAGCAGCATGTCTTCGATGTCTTGAAGGCGAAGTCTGTTGTAGTCGCCTTCTTTGAATGTGTACAGCTTGTCGTCATTTCTACGAACAGTGATCCAATCCAAATGTTTGTAATTATGCCATTCGACAATCTTAAGCTTTGTAACAGCAAGGATTCTGTGTCTGGAGTAGACATCACGAGCAGATTCCCTGTTTACTGCAAATCCATAGAATTGTTGACATTTTCGCCCCCAGTGAGAGATGCCTCAGAGTGCATGTTTGTCGTAGACAATCGGCACTTGACTCCACATGGTGTTTGGGACCAAGTCTTCAATCCATTTGATGTGTCCATAATCTGCAGCCTTTGTCTTCGTCACTGAAGTAGCATAAGTTCGGCTTGAGACACCACCACTTAAATACGCAAGGTCGTTGTTGATGAAGTGATCAAATGGTATTACTCGACGACCTCGTGAATTAGGTATCAATGGTAAGGGCTTGCGAAGATCATGTGGATATTGCTGTCCTTCAGGATTGTTCCAGTCTAATTGATCAGTAGTTGCTTTGCAGACTTCTTCAAGGAAGTATTCAAGTTCCACCAGACTCTTGCACGAACCTTTCATTAACTCGAATGTTGGACCGGCTAATAATTCTGGAGTCAGAGTATCAACTTTGAGCCGATTCAACACGAATGCTGAGAAGTCTAGAGGAGTATCCATCAGCTCATTAAATGACTCACGTGGATCTTCTTTCTGAGCCAAATTGCTGATCCAAGGTTGAATTGGTCCATGAGCAGCAGGCAAAGTCTTGTTCCAATCACGATCGGGAGTTGGAGGTTTTGCTGGTTTCTGAAACCAATCAGGAAACTGAGTGGTCTCATCAACAGGTTGATCTTCAGTATAGCCTGTATTGAACTCCTGATGTGCGGGTTCTTCCAAGTCTTCAACAGTGTGTATTGGCTCCTCTGCTTGAGCAGACTTGTCAGTAGACTTTTGATGAGATTTGGACCCTTCTTTAGACTTGCCAGTTGACTTGGAAGTCTTCTCCTTTGGTGCACTAGTTGACTCAGGTTCTTTTCCAGCTCTTCTTCTCTTGGACCCCCGGTTTGATCCAGCGGAGGGTTCTTCGTCTTCATCCTCATCATCTCGACGTCTTTTAAACGTGACAGTATCTCCATATGTTGCAAGGATGTCTTTGTCAGTTTCATAAGCGTCAACCAATGCTTTGTAGAGAGTCTTCTGTTGAACTGATCTGTCGATTGATTTGTTATTCTCCATTTTATCTATGAGAATCTTCTTCAGCTCAAGTTCAGATAGGTTAGCTGCTACAGCATGGGATGTCTTAGCTTCATTGGATGAACGAATCAGAACTTCAGCTTCAAGTTGGTCATTTACTAACTTCTCAATTCTCGGCAAAATCTTGGAGACTTGCTCCTTAACTTGTACTTTGACTTGCTCCTTGATGATTTTCTTCATATTTTCATCAATTTTATTGATGAAGTCTTCATTTTCAGTTTGAACTTCGCTTCTAAGTCTGTCTGATTGTAGTTGAACAGCTGCTTTTACAGCTTCATTCATCTGGTTGGCAAGGTACTTATCAACAATACCAGGAATTGATGAAACTGCTTCAGCAAATAGGTTTGTTTGCTTGAATTCTGAGAAGTCGTCTTCTAAAGCTTTTACTCTATCTTCAAACTTGAATAAGGAACCAAAGGTTGGAAGATTTTGTAGGGAGGTACTTGGAGCAATTGTTGGTGTGGAAACTGGTGTTTGATGCAGAGGTTGAATGAGAGGAATGGGTGGTGGAGGAAGTGTTGTTATAGATGAAGGAGGCATTTCAGCATTAGTAGTGACGGGAACATCTACCAGAGAAGTTGACTCAGTGTTCAGATTTAGAATGGAGTCAATACTTGTATCTGGATTAGGGTTGAGCATGTTGGAGATGAAGCCTGATGATACAGAAGAACTCTGCTGTTGAACTTCAGGAGTGACAACGGTTATTATCACATGAGTATCTTCTATGACTTGAGTAGTTTGAACATTAGCTAATAAGGCATCTGTCATTTCAGTATCTCTTCCCTCCAGATTGATGTTCACATCATTGTACATTTTGTTCACTTCTTCCTCTTCATTTATCTGTTCTTCATCTAGCTTTTCTTCCTCAACATTGTCTCCTTGAGTTACTTCATCATATGTTTCATCATCAATAGATTCAAAATAAGAAGGTGTATGAACCCTCAGATCCGAACACTCTTCTTCTTTATCTTCTTCATCTTGTCTTACTTCTTCATCATGAGTGGAGAACTTGGGATGAACAAAGTCATCACCATCATTGTCTGACTCAGTCTGTTCATTATCATCATTTAGACCATCATCATCCTCATTATCAACATTGTCATCATCATCTTTACTCAAGCTTACTTCATCATCATCGTCCTCGTCACTGGACTTCCAAGAAATCTATTCATCTTCAGATCCATATGTAGGTACATCGAGAACCCATGGTGAAACACCAGTTCCTTTATTTGCACCTGAACCACTGGCGTGAGAGCTGTGGAATTATGTCTTGCTTCTTTTGGTGACAATTTTCATCTGTTGAGCCTTAGACAATGCAATTTCTGATAAAGTCTCTAATCTTTGAGCATGTAGTTTCTTTTTTCTTGATTTAGCCACCTTAGCTGTAGCTTTGAGTCTTTTACCCGGAGAAGCTGTAGAGGCTTGATCAGTCTTCTCCCTGGTCGATCTCCGTACATACTTTGGTTTTGGAATCACCTTTCCAGTAGCAAAATCATGGTAAGTCTTGTATGCATCTGACTCCTTCATTGCTTGATTGGTTAGAGTATCAGGAAGTATGGCATCGTACTTTTGAACAGTTTCATACTTGGGGATGAATCTCATTGTGGTGAGAATAGGATCATCTTTAACCATGTGCCAATCCACCTTGTTTCTTCTTGGAATTGATTGATCTTTCGAAATGAAGTGGTTGATAATGACTTTGGTGAATCTTGGATAGTACATGTCTTTGTTCTTCTTTGACACCTTGTTTTCGATTTGATAGACTAAGTATTCCCATAGAAGGTAGACATAGTTAACATTCTTCTGATAATATATGCCCCAAAGGATTTGAGCCCAAGATAGACGAAGCAGATCATTTCTAGTTACTTTACCATTGAGACATTTATTGATTATGGTTCCGAATGTTCTCCAAGGTTGATGAAGAGTATCAACCTTGACATCAGAGAGTGACTTGATATCTCTGGGGTAACCAAGTTCTCTGATGAAAACAAGAATTTCCTCTTCAAATAGAGGATCTATAAATTTCTATCCAGGAAGATTTGGGTAAATCTGGAGCATATCTCTGAAAGTTTCCAGATCAAACGAGTGATTCTTTTTGTTCAACTTGAATTTGATGCAGTGCTTGTGATAGGAAACAGTAGCCCAGAATTCATGCATGTAGAGGGCAGGAACACTTGCAGAGATCAAGAAGGCTTGATAAAAAGGTGTGAGAGAAAGAACGTCCAAAGCAACTTGAAAAGTGGGTTCCTTGGGCTTGAATGTAGTGCTCAATCTGTAGTTACAATTCCCAATCCTTAAACGTTGTTCTCGTGGAACAAGTGCATCGTCAAGGGCTTGCTGTTGTTCTTTTGTGATACTCATGATTCTGCTAAGAAAGAATCAATACAGTTTATATATAAAACAGGTTTATATAAGACACTATAGAGACCTTTTTAAGATATGGCACTAAATGCCAGAACACATTAGAGAACTAATCATGAAAAGGTCCGAACTTAATATTTTAACAATATAAATATCAAAGAAAAACCAATTTTAAAATTTGCTACCTATCGATTTTCAAATAAGTTGTTTAAATATAAATTATAATATCTATATAAATCTATAATAGAATAAATATATATATAATAAAAACTATATAAAAATCTAAAAATATATATAATATATTAAAGGCGAAACGCAATCACTTTTAACAAGCGACAAACCAACACACAAATAAATAAATTTCCGGAAGTATCAACTTCGAAAGTAACCCCTTCTAGTCGTTTCTCGGGTCGTTTTTGTTCCGACGAGGCGTGAATTGAACTTCGAGTTGAAGTTTGTGATCAGGATTTTGAATAATTCAATATTTTTTATTTGGTTTCTATTTCTACAAACAAAATATAAAAGCTTAAAAAAAGGCAATTTAACAATTAAGGCAATTATGATTCTAAATTAAAAACGCTAACGGTAATAAAGGAAACGCGATAAATTAAGCAACTAAATCAAAAATTAATCCTAATAATAATGACAAAAATAAACATGGCAATTACAACTATCATGCTAAAAATAAAGAGGCTAACAGAATCCTCAAAACGTTGGCTTAATTTTGAAAACAATTTTCAAAAAGATATTAATTACTAAATCAACGCCTAACCATTCTTAGGGCTTTTGCCCGTTCAAAAAAAACATTAATCTAAATAATTTTTGCAAACTATTTATCATTAATCACTTTTATTTAATTCCACACTTAACTCACTTTTCACGGTTACTTAACAAGCATACAAAAACTACTCGTTAAACATGAAAACTAAGCTAACAATAATAAGCATAACTACGCTACGGATAACAACTAAAGCAACAATAATAATAACTAAGCTAAAAATGACGATAAGCATAAAATAATTGAATAAAAGAGATAAGAAAAAGATGAAACCCGGAGTTAGCTCGGCGTGACCCGGAGACAATAGATATGAACTCATACTTCAAAGTGCGAAATAAAACCGAACTAATCCAAATCCCAATCTATAATGTCATAATTTCCAAATGCAATACTCGAACCGAAATAATAATAAACCGAAATCATTTTTATCAAATCGAACCGTTCGTTGCAAATCAAATCCAAAATGTTACAATAGAATTAAATGAGAAATTCATAAGAACAACAATTTAAACTACTCTTCTAAACTAAATCTATCCTATGAAATTAAACAAAAGGGAAAAAAAATAAAAATACGAAAAGATAGACGAAAGAAAAGAGATATCTAAAGATTCGTTATTGAATCTGCTGCCCAACTACTTAACATCGAAATAAAAAAAAACGAAAGAAAAGAAGTAAATTTATTACTCTTTATTATACACCTCCGAATGCAGAAATAAAATGAAAGATGTAGATGTCGGTCCCCTCTTTACATCAAGAACTAAAAATGAAAGTTTGACAACTAATTTAATGATTCAACTACTAAGAAAAATGAATAATAAGATGTAACCAGACTACAAAGAGTGGTGTCGCTCCTATTTATCCACATATGAATGAAATAAAAATACAAGATATGAAAAAGATGATTAACAAAAAAAGAAAAGAAAGATGTCCCTCAATCTCTGTTGCTGCGTTTATTTATAAGGCAAGAGTGTAGGACATTTCTTTTACTTGGACTTAGGGCCTTCTCACGTTAATACCCTGTTCAAACTAGTGGAGTGATGGGCCGAGTTTCACTTCAATCTTGGGTTGGGCTTTTTGTTAAGTATTTTTGTCTTGAGCTTTAATAAGTATGGGTCGGTCTGACTCATATAAATGGTGTCGGGCCGGCCCAATAAAATATAAGGCACCGTCGGACTTGTTTTCTTCTTTTTGTGAATATCCGTTACCTGCACAGTAAATAAACAAAACAAGCATATATTTGGCATTTTAAGTCCGTTTTTAGTCATTTAAAGTTATGTGTATTTAAGCACATACCAAATCTCCTCATACTAAAATATTGTTGTGTCCTCACGCAATGAAATAAATCCATGTATAGAAAATCAAAAATTTCAACCCTCTTAAATTAAATACCTTGAAAAGTAGCAAAGTGTAAAATTAAAAGGGATTAAGAAGATTACTAGTTTTAAACACCACCGCTAACACATTTTCTTTCATGCACACATTTTTCTTATTTTCGATTATGTACAGACATGCTGTACTTTCATTATTAATCATAACCTTTTAGATCACTGAATAAAAACACCTCTTCCTAAGTGTGCCCTAAAAGGAATAAATTCCTCATCCTTGATTTTTCACTAATCCCCCCAACTAAAGCTTAAAAACGAAATCATTGTAAATATTACAAGTTGGATGCTAACGCTACTCATATTTGCAATTTGTGTAGAACTTTTCCTCCCGACAGATATTATATATTAAGGTGTGTGTGTGCTCAGTTTGAATTTTGACCATCCAACCCACGTTTTTAGATAGTTATAACATTTCCAAGTTTCACGTTTCACTTTTAGTTATATGAATTTAAAGGTGAGATTGTCCCATGTAGCAACATTTCTTCTTGGCACATCCCAACCTCGTCGGTTAAGTGACCGGGCTTTTGACACCCCACATAGAATAATTTGTCGAGACTCTCTGACTTTTGAACCCTTTACTAAAATTTTTCCATAAAACTTAGTAAGTTTATAACTGAAAGCAAGCTAATTTCTCCAAAATCAAGACATTGTAGGTAAGTTAATTCCTTTAGAGTGACTTTCTTCTCGGAACCTCCCGACCTCATCGGTCAAGTGCCAAGGCTTTTAACACACCACAGAGAATACTGATCAGAATTAACAAACGTCCGGTTTCAAAATTTTGTAGGGATTAACAAGTTTAAGTTCAAAAGAATGTTTAAATATTAAAAAAAGACATTTTCCCTTTATTTATTAAGCAACATATATTAACAACATTATTATATTTTTCACATCATTTTTGTTTTTTTTCTAATTTTTTTTCATCATTTTTTTTGCAACATTTATATTTGAACCGTATACAGAGAAAATTTCATTTTAGAAAATTAAAACATATTTTCGATCGAAAACTCTTATTTATCAATTCATTGATAAAGTTTTTTACTCTAAAAATATTGATCTTAACGGACTTTAAAGAGTGATAAAACTCTAACTTGTCTTTCAAAAAGAGCACGTATTATTAGTCATTTTAGAAGCTACTTGGAGAAAAAGCCACAAATTACACTTATGAGCTATTAAGATTTCCAACTAATCCTTACTTAGCATTCCAACTTATATTTAACTCTATCATTTCTCGTTCTTCGCAAATTTAAAATCTTTTAATAAAAAGATCCGCGAATGCCTTACCAATTAAAATTACAGCTTTGCATATTTAAAGTCATTTATGGAAACTTGCAAAATCTTGGCCTTTTGGGCTAGAATTCGCATTTTAAAGCTTCTTGTATAAAAGACTAGCAAAAGCTTATACATTTATAAAGGTTTTTTTTTAGGTAAAAGGGAATCTATACCCCGGTAAAATATATTACACCAAAAAAGCATTGAAGTATAACGGATGTAGGTGAAGTCCTAACATCTCAGCCCGTTATATGGGCAACATGCACACAATTGTGCAATAACTAACATAAGAATGACATGCCACTCTTATGACTACCCTACTAAATTGAAAGAAAAGACAAGCAAACTATAAGATCAGAATGATGCTCGCGCTTCCAACTTAGACCATAATGGAGGCTATTGATCCCGAGATCATATAATAGCTCCAACTTCTAAGATTAACACCACCTATAACAGCTTGACGACATAATATCACCAAGAGTCTCCAAGGTTAGTGTAATCAGACCAATGCATAGTAGCATTATTCGACGTAGACCGAAAACCCTACAATCGCAATCATGGGACACGCAAGTTGCATCCCAATAAACTTCCAAGCGTTTTACACCTGCTCACGCACAAAACAATAGCAATCTTTCCGTCATCTAATAATCTTCAGTGGTGCACATACTAGACTGCAAACGAGGTCCCATAAGAACCAAAGCTCCATAAAGGAACCATATAAACGTGTTTGTATAAAGAAAACACGTTGCTACCAAGCTCTCATCACCCACCGTCAAGAACAATGAGTACTTTATACAAGAGCAACCAAATGAAGCCGATAAATCAGCCTCTCTCAAACTTGATTAGGCATTTAGTAGCACCAAGCCAAACAACAGTTGGTACCTGTGTTTGTGTAGATGCATCATCGAAACCCTAATACAAGACCAAGCGTAGTAGAACTACGTGACATCCAAGCAGCCAAAAAACTGCATACTTCGTACCATATCACAAATAATGGTACCAACTGTCCACTTCCAACATTCAACTCTCCCCGAGAATGTGATACAAACTGCACCTAAATTAATATATATAATAAGCTACTTAAGCTTGTACACACCATGAACCACCAACGAAACAAACCACATCCAAACGTGCCAAATGAGCACACGACCATTAGCACATCATTCCGTTGACATTGAGAGCCCTCAACCTGTGTATAAATCACAAATGAAGACCCTTAACATATCAAACGGACCCTAGGCCTGCATAAAACCCAAGAAACCATGGCGAAATCCCAATAGATATAACTAGTTTGTATAAACCTTAGAAAATTAGGATTTCTTGATTTCCTACAGCCGCCGCGACCCAAAAACAATATCTGATGTTGATCAGTAAGGTACCATGAAACGAACAAGGATCATACAACAAAACCAACCACCAAACGCCGCAATTCGATGGTAAGCAGATCCATAAGATATAGACCGAACCCTAAAAAAGAGCAGCGATCAACCAGCAACGTATGATCATCACACAACACTCCAGCGAAACCCTAAATAAGATTTAAACCAAACCCTAAAATTAGGGTTAGGGTTTCGGCTGAACAAAATAGAGGCGACTTATGCGAAAACAAAACCACACAGCCCAGTGAAACCTCTAAAATTATACCCAACCCTAATAACCGATTCCATACCAATAATCGTTACATAAGAAAACAAGACTCAACGATTAGATTATATAGTGAATCCTCGAAAGAAATCCCCTACACAACCCAATAACCGACCTTGAATATATATGGAAAATTATAGATAAAGAGGCGGTTACAAGGATTGATAATTACCATACCCTAACAAAAAACGCTTGCATACCTTGATCATCTAAGAATAATACAACGATCTGCCTCAAGATACTCAATGGAAAAGACCAAAGAATAATCCGTAACCAAATAATTGAAAGATCCAATAGATGAAACAAGGTAAAGAGGCGTTAATTAAAGTTAATTCAATGGGCCTGAAAAGAAAGGCGAGGCTGCCAGAAATCACGCCCTAGTGGGGAGAGAAAACTTTTAGGGTTACATTTGCACGTTAGGTATTTACATTTATAAAGGTTAAGGGAGTAAGCTAGAGCTCAACATGCTCGGTCAAGTTAAAAATTATTCTTATTCTCACCAGCGGAAAGTCAACATTTGTGATAAACACTTATTTTATTTTTGCAAATTTTTTACATTTTTGCCTAAAATCACAATTTTTTTATATTTCTAGTAAAACGGGGTTTACTAAAGACATAGACAAATGCAAGTGGGATCAAATCGATAGATTCCCCCCTCATAATAGAACGATACATTGTCCTCAATGTGTGGGGGTTGCCAACCCCCTCATACTAATTCCAAAGTTTATTCCTAATAAAAAAAGGGAATCTCACGTAAATCTAAAGCCGTTTATTAATTAGCCAAAGATTAAACGTTAGCCAATAAGATCAAGGATATAGGATTCCCAAAATAAGCATGTAAAGGAATGAAGACCGAGTGAGCGTTGGACAAAACCATGATCACAAGAGTCTTCATAATCTGGGTAATCCTGCCAATCATAACAGACAACAAAAACACGAGATTGGAAGAGGCGAGCCTCCTTACGTTACACTTATTAGAAAGAAGACAGAAACACGGGTTGCCTCCCAAGAAGCGCTTATTTTTGTTAACCGAGTCTTGAGCCTGACTCGATTCCCCATACTTGATTTGGTCAAGGAGGATAAAAATGAAAATAAGAAACATCCAAGATTGGTATGTCCCCTCCATAGATCATCATCGGGCTTTCATTAAGGAAATTATGAATGATCTTGAAAACTTTAAAGCCCTAATGAGATAAGAGATGAGGAGATGTTTTCCTCTTTTTTTGAACAAGAATTTCCAAGATTGAAAACTTTTGTCCTCAATTTCCGGATGAAAAATGGTAAGTCAAAGTTTCAAGCATGGAGAAAAGGATCACTAAATGAATGAGATAGAAAATGATTCAGTGATAGCATCTCTTTGATTAACTTCAAAAGATATTTCCCGGCTCGATAAGTCTTGTTTCTATATTCGGAAGGGAAAGATGCAAACAAGATTGAGTATGGAGAAATCATAAGAAAGAGTAAAGTCTAAATCCAGATAAAGAGTGGGAAGGGTAGGTAAAACATTAGGTATATGAACTCTAGGTTCTTCCCTTGTTGAATTATCAGAGATATTTTTCATCATATCTGTAGTTAAATCTCCTGGATCGGGTTCAATATCAAAGTAGAAACAATCATACTCCGGTGGAGGTAAGTGTGAGGCAAGTTTCATCGACGAAACTTTTCAAATACAGAATCACTCTTATCGGCAAGATGAAGCGAAGTATCAGAAAGATCAAAGTGAAACGAATCATACTTGGGAAGAGAAATATCAGCATGAGTAGTGGTATTGCCACTATTATTCTCTTCTACATCAAAACTAAAAGTCTCAAGCTCTGGTAAAGAATCATCAAGATAAGAGAGAATTGTATTGGTCTCTTCCAAAAGAGAGTTACTATCCTCAACGGGGATAGAAAATGTGAAGAAAAATTTGATTATATCTTCAGAATTGAGTTCATCCGGAGTTCGATGGGATGAATTATCATTTAACAATTTCTCAACAAGACAAATATCTCCCTCTGGATCAGAGTCGGCTCCAGCAATTCCCAGTGGAATTGGATTGATAAGAGCGAGTTCACCGGCGAACTCCTCGAGAAGATGATCAATCTTAGAAGAAAAATCAATAATAGAATCAATGAGATAGTTTGTGCCATCAATATCTTCTAACACCTCATCATAAATCGAATTCACGTCACTAGAAATGGATTCTATGTCAAATTCAAAAGGAAGGTTCGAGAAAACGTCCTCCTTAAGAAATGACTCGTTAACACTAGAATATTCACTAGAGGTAGAATCACCATAAGAATCAAAACGAGGTTTAGAGAAAAGCACACAATTATCTTCAAAAACATCGAGAGGGGAATCGTCAAAAACTGGCAAATCACACTCACTTTCATTATCGAAAGTAACCTTGGACTCACTTGGGATATGGAAAAGGTTCTCAACACTAGACTCATTTTCTTCGTCCGATTCCTTTTCAGGAATAGTGTTAATATCCTCATCCTCCATTATGAGAGAGTCCTTAGGCTCTTCAATCGGGGAAGAAGTCGTGATTGCATCAGGCGAAGGAGTTTCAAACATATCCGTATTCATAGAAAGTATACTCTCCTCGTCGTAATCGTCATCGTCGTTGTCATCATCCTGGTAAATGAAGCTTTGTAGGAGATCGGGATTTTGATATAAAGAGTTAATTGTAGCTGCCTGCTCTTCTGCTAGCAATTCTGCAATACTCTTTTCTTCTTGTTTTTTCTGAACTTGCTTATTTATCCCCTTTTCTTCTGCTTGCTTTGGTTGAATTTTATCAAGACGTTGCAAATCATGAATAAGTTGAAGTAGCAATTCTTGAATAATCTCCGGTTGATTTTGCTCTTCTTCAAAAGCTTGCTTAACTTTAAGAAATCTCTCCTCAGCTAGCGCTAAAGCCATGCACTTTTCTTTAGGAGGTATATGATCATACTTCTTCAAAAAAGCTTGTATAGCTTCCATGAGATCTTCTCTAGCTTGCAACATTTCCATATCTGTTTCTTGAGGAGATTGATGAACGACGGAATACTGCGGGGGTTGGATTTGGTCAAAACCGGAAGAATTAGAATTATAGAAACTTTGGTTCATCGGTTGACATTCAAAAGTCGCATGAGGACCCCCACAGTCTTCACAACAAAGATATTGCTGTGGAAAACTTGGTGAAGTTTGTGGAAAATTATCAAGGTTTTGATTGAAACACGGGTCCTGATTGTAAACAAACGGAACTTGTGATGGACAATCGTAACCATAATGAGCGTCGTTCCCACATAACTTACAAGTAGAACATGGACATCCATATTCATCACTCAGACTTCCACAGAAGACACAGATGAATTGGACGGATGATTCCATGAGAATTAAACAGTTGGGAGATAAAGAAGAATATTTTTGAATTTTTTTTAATTAAAAACAAACACAATATTTTTGGTAACCGGAAGTCAAATTGCCCACGGTAGCTCTCTAGAATACGCACAAAGAAGCGGAGGAGCGGGAAAGCGCGAAGCTATTAAAAACCTTCTCCTTTCGGGTCGAAGTTCGTCGGATCGACCCTCCTTATACCTCTCTTATAGTTTGTAATCTAAAGGTGAGCCGTTTATAACAAATGACAACTCGATTTCTTTTGTTGGTTTTTAAAAAAAAATTGAATTAGATTACTTACTAAATATATATATATATATATATATATATATATATAATATTATAAATATTAATATAATAATATATAATATATTATATATATATATAATTATTTGAAAAATAATCATCAAAAAATAATAATAACTTCACGAGGAAGGGTCTTCAAAAAACAATCTTCAAACGATAACTTGAAATTCGTAACACAGCCTCCCCGGCAACGACGCCAAAAATTGATCGTAGTCAATAGTATATATATATATATATATATATATATATATATAATATAGGCGAATCGGCAAATCACTTTTAACAAGCGACAAACCAACTCACAAATAAAATATAATTCCGGAAGTATCGACTTCGAAAGTAACCCCTTCTAGTCGTTTCCCGGGTCGTTTTTGTTCCGACGAGGCGTGAATTGAACTTCGAGTTGAAGTTTGTGATCGGGATTTTGAATAGTTCAATATTTTTTATTTGGTTTCTATTTCTACAAACAAAATATAAAAGCATAAAAAAAGGCAATTTAACAATTAAGGCAATTATGATTCTAAATTAAAAACGCTAACGGTAATAAAGGAAACGTGATAAATTAAGCAACTAAATCAAAATTTAATCCTAATAATAATGACAAAAATAAACATGGCAATTACAACTATCATGCTAAAAATAAAGAGGCTAACCGAATCCTCAAAACGTTGGCTTAATTTTGAAAACAATTTTCAAAAAGATATTAATTACTAAATCAACGCCTAACCATTCTTAGAGCTTTTGCCCGTTCAAAAAAAAACATTAATCTAAATAATTTTTGCAAACTATTTATCATTAATCACTTTTATTTAATTCCACACTTAACTCACTTTTCACGGTCACTTAACAAGCATACAAAAACTACTCGCTAAACATGAAAACTAAGCTAACAATAATAAGCATAACTACGCTACGGATAACAACTAAAGCAACAATAATAATAACTAAACTAAAAATGGCGATAAGCATAAAATAAAGGAATAAAAGAGATAAGAAAAAGATGAAACCCGGAGTTAACTCGGCGTGACCCGGAGACAATAGATATGAACTCATACTTTAAAGTGCGAAATAAAACCGAACTAATCCAAATCCCAATCCATAATGCCATAATTTCCAAATGCAATACTCGAACCGAAATAATAATAAACCGGAATCATTTTTATCAAATCGAATCGTTCGTTGCAAATCAAATCCAAAATGTTACAATAGAATTAAATGAGAAATTCATAACAACATTTTAAACTACTCTTCTAAACTAAATCTATCCTATGAAATTAAACAAAAAGGAAAAAAAATAAAAATACGAAAAGATAGACGAAAGAAAAGAGATATCTAAAGATTCGTTATTGAATCTGCTGCCCAACTACTTAACTTCGAAATAAAAAAAACAAAAGAAAAGAAGTAAATTTATTACTCTTTATTATACACCTCCGAATGCAGAAATAAAATGAAAGATGTAGATGTCGGTCCCCTCTTTACATCAAGAACTAAAAATGAAAGTTTGACAACTAATTTAATGATTCAACTACTAAGAAATGAAATGAGATAAGATGGTAACCGACTACAAAGAGGTGGTGACGGCTCCTTTATCCAACGATATGAAAAAAATACAAGATATGAAAAAGATGATTAACAAAAAAAGGAAAGAAAGATGTCCCTCAATCTCTGTTGCTGCATTTATTTATAAGGTAAGAGTGTAGGGCATTTCTTTTACTTGGACTTGGGCCTCACGTTATACTGTTCAAACTAGTGGAGTGATGGGCCAAGTTTCATTCTATCCTGCTAACCAAGTGCCTGGCAGGAAAGAAAGACGTCTGGCTAGAGTGACAAACCCAGACAACCAAGTTCTGCAAATGCTGTGGGGAATCGTTCACCCAAACTAATGTTGATCATGCGAGCTCATATTGGGCAGAGTTTACTCAAGGGATCCAGACTATTTCTCTCACAAAGCAGTCCTGAAAGAACCCAATTTGAAGAAAGCAAACTCCTCTCTCATTCCTTATGGACGATTTTACAACAGTAATAAGTATATTACTTGCAGATAATAACAAAATCTCCATCGTGCGTTTGATTTGCTGTTCCATTACACTGGCGTATGATTATGTCTTAGGAAATCATTAAGTTTGTCCCTAAAGGTGAGACTGTTGAAGTCGTTTTGGAATGGCATCCTCGATCCCAATGATACTGAAGCCCATTCAACAATCCTCTTATTATCCCAACTATCTAAAACTGGTTGCTGCGAATACCAAGAAAACTCCTCGAGAAAGTGGCAAGCTCTGTGCAACCAGCAACAAAGGGCTATACTCCAAAAGACGACAACACCCACCAGTCAAACAATACAAGACCAGGCTCCTCCATCGACAAAGAAACCTTCCAAGCGCAAGCTTCCACAGATAAGTGAGGAAGGGAATGCTGACTTTCATACTTGTTGACGAAGATTGATGAAGATCAACAAGAAACTATTCCTCACGATGTAAGGTTAAATGATCTATCTGAACTAGCTATGAAGTGAGTTTGGAAACACCTCAGGAAAAGGAGAAGGAGGGAAGGTGATGATGCAGACTGGAACTAGCTATCAAGGCTTGTAGTTAGATCCAGCCCTTCTGCCACAAGGTCGGGCACCAGTTGAGGAGTATAGTACCAATCCGGGAACCAGGTTCAGAGCAAACTCCCAAACTGCAAGAAGTGGTAGGGAAGGGAAAAGGCCATTTGTTACTTGAAGAACACAAGTAAGCTCATTCCCTCGGCCAAATCTGTCTAAGAAGAAAAGAACTACTGAACAGTTTGTATTTGCCAGACGTGATCAAACTCCTCCTGATTCGACTACGGGTCCCTCGTCTCAACCTGAAGATGATACATCAGAGAAAGTGGTCCATGAATCATCATCAACATCTGATTCAGAAAGAACTGAATGTGATACAGTATCTTGGTACTACTAAAGGTGACAAGTCCAACGGTGAAATAGTCTCGTCTACCATACATCAGGAAGTATGATTACTGTATCCTGTCACTGAGAAAGCTCATGGGGCTCAAGGCTGGACACACACCATGAGCCATGCAAGAAGACCAGACTGGATCAGCTATGAAAATTACATGTGTCTCTTGACTGGACCAACCTGAGCACATGGTTGATGAATTCATTGAAACACGCCTACCCAAAGGTTCATGAAAACCTGAAGTCTATACAGGCGAAAGTGTCCTCAATGATAAACCAGAAAGTCATTTTGGGTCTATATCTTCCCTGAAAAAATCTCATAGATGACACTGTTACTTTGGGGATACAATCTTCTTCATGACCATCCATCAGAAGATGATCGAGGAGAAATCTAAGCTAGAGAGTGAGTTTGATTCCAATATACGTGATTCTAGTTCAGCAGACAGTAACATTCAACTCCTCCCGTGATTGCTCCCTTCACCAATGTCACATCTTCAGAACCATCATTGCTGGTCACTCCTCCACCAATCAACACTGAAGCTACAACAATCACCACATCTCTCCCTGAAATCGCAAAATTGGAACAAGAGATGTCTGAAGTAAAGAAGACTGATGTTTTGGCGTCAATAAGATCCCAAGTTCCTACGGCTGTTGATAATTATTTAGGAACGAAACTTGATGATGCTCTCCTTAAGGTTCTTGAACGACACACTGCCGATTTAATCGAGAAATACTCTGTGTTGCCTGGCCTAGAGTCTGTCAAGAATCAGGAATCTGAAAAGACTCCGAAGGAGAGTATAAAAGCCAAAACAGGACACTAGATAAGGAGAAACAGATTCAACTTACTCATCAGATTTACTCCATCAGGTCAAACTGGATAAGGTGATCGTGAAAGAATTTTGATCTAAATGTGCTCCTCTTAGTCACATGAATAAGAAGAAGTATGCCAACAAAAACACTACCAAACTACCCGTCTATACCATGCTCTCAGAGCTTTGATAGCGGGATGAAGACGCCATGGATAAGGAAGTTGCAGGGACCATGTAAAGACCACAAGAGAAAACATGATAGTGATGATGATGAAGACGATGATGATGATGAAGGCCCTTCAGCTGGATCAAACCAGGGCAGGTCTACAAAGAAAAGGCGATCTGATTCTGCCGCCTCTGGGTCAGCTAAACCTCCTCCGAATGATGATGACCAAAGTTCACAGAAGCCAAGGGAGTCTGATGCATCTGCGTCCAAACAACACCCATCTTTCACCTCAACTGGATGGCAGATCACTGACACAAGAGATACTGGTGCTGACTCTTCAATGCACAGATCTGATCCCGAATCAGAACACTCTGAACAATCTTCAGATGACTTATCAAAGCAGGATGAAAGGAATGACTCAGATATGGAGGACACTGACAATGCTCACATTCCCAAAGTGTCGACCACTACGTGGTTTAAGCCAATTCCAGAAAGTGAGAGACCTGCTACGCCTGAACCAGAATGGACAATTTCCCCGAATGATTTCCCGGAGCCAGAACACAACTGGGCAAATGCATACGCCACAACATATAAAGTTCCTGAGGAAAACAAGCTTCAAAGGAAGACGTATGATATTGGGTCATTCATCAAATGGTTCTGCAGACGAACGGGAAAGAAGAAGCTCTGCAAAGCTGACTTAGAAGGACCAACATTCAACCTTGTTAAAGCCTTTCACAAGAACAGTGTCTTTCTTCAATATCAGATGGATGAATGCCACAAGTTGCTGACAAATAAGGTCGATTGGAGTAATCCTGAGGGTCATCAAATTCTGAGAAATATATATGAACCACTGCCCTTAGGAGGTCCACCAGGTCAGGTATCCATTCAACCGCAATTCTTTTTCAACAGGGATCTGGACTATCTTCTGACAGGTGACAAAGAGCGAAGAATTGCATTATCCATATCCAAGCTCAAAGCCGCTCGTTACCTCGACTTCGGCCTTGAAGAATTAGTTCCATCGTTATGGGTTGAGAGTGAACGCGAATATGTAAATCAGTTGAGTCTATGGTATCACTCACTGGTGGTTTAGGAGGAAGGAATTCTATATCAACAAACACAGTGAGTCCTCTGATCGTGAAGCAGTCAGATCGCACATGCGAATTCTCAGTGTAGTAAGTGTCAAAGTGTTTGAAAAATATGGATATAACTACCTCAGAGAGATCATTCTTCGCCGAGCTGATTACCAAGAATACAAGATCTCGGAAAAGGATTTCAAGAATCTTCATCCAAACGATTTTGAAGATCTGTTCCTTCTCAATATCCAAGAAAAACTCAACCATCTGCCCAAGACAGACAAGATAGATCTTCACACTGCTGAGTTAACTCATGTGGATAAGAACCTGGTGATTATGAATCGTGGGGGGACTTGCAACTCGGATGAAGCTATCAACAAGGTCAACCTTGAAGTCCTATTGAGGATGCAGCCGCTAATACTTTCAAAGAAGCCTATACGATCGTTCCCCAAGCCAAGAGCAGTTGTCTACAGAGACATAAATTAATCAAAGAAAGCGATGAGGCTGAATGAGCTTCACAAGTTTAGTGATGGGACGTTGACAAGAGTTCATGGAAAAGCTTGGACCCAAATGGTTAAAGGACTTTATCTGTTCAGTAGTACAATAAGGGCATGGAGGACAGGAAGTGGTCAAGGGGATGACAAGAAGAAGAAGCAAAGACTTCATCAATGCTATCGAAGAAAAGTAACTACAGATCAGAAGGATCTATCGAAGATCTGAAAGCTTTGTTGGAGGAGAGTAAGAGATATTGACTACAAGGTGATCAACAGAACAACGTGAACGACATAGTCAGTACAATCAAAAGGTCAATCTTATTTCTACTGTATGAATTTATATACCTGTACATTAGTAGTAGTTAATCTATTGATGGTTAGGTGTAGGAGTAACTTTATCCCTCAACGAGTGAGGGGGAGCAAGTGTACTAGTCTCTTACACGATTGCGAAAATTTTTTTATAAGGCACACTTTTCCCAAATTTTCATAACTATTTAAATCAATTGATATCAAAAATGTCAAAGGTTTAAAATTTTTGTACTAAGGGCGAGAAAATGTGATTAAAATATGTGTATAATAATAACTGTGATTATTAGAACTCATATACTCCGCCTAACGTGTAAACAATTTCAAATACCGAAGACATTTGAGGTGGGAGCGTTTCGAAGATCAAAAAACGATCGAGGTTACTAAACGCCTATGGATATTTATATCATAATGTGCCTCAATTGATTTTCATGGTTTATGGAAAGGAGACTGTACCAAAAGACTGACCATGCATTTTACTTAATTGAGTTATAAGGTTGGTAAGGATAGGTAATATTCCCGAGTTCCAACCAAAACCGGAGGATTACCCTGGGACCTATCTACTAGTTATGTAGAAGTCCTTAGGTATGACATGGAAAAAGGAGTAAAAGTGAGAATAAGGTGAAAAAGTGTCCGACTGAGATAGTGCTAGAACTGGAATAACCAACCAAGGTTTATAGTCATGACAGTCTCGGTACGCATCTGAAGGGTTGAATGAATTAAAAAGAATTTGTAAAAGATATTAGGGTGTAAAGGAAAGAAGCCCTTCTTTCACTTAGGCCAGAAACCGGCGTCATTCATATGCTGCCTGAATCATAAGATGATTGCTGACATTGGAAGATCGTCATCATGGACCCAGTGATGCAATGCACAACTATCCCAGCCACTCTGAATCTTTCAAAAGATTTCTGTTCATTTCTACGGAGATAAAAACAGTGATTCTATTGAATTTCTCACTCGAGTAGTTGATTTGAAAGGTGGCAGTCTGCTCCAGCCTTCCGATTAATTAAAACCAAAACGCTACTATGAGTCTAGAGACAAGAGATCGTCAGTTAATCACGTTTCTAGGACAACATTTCCAATATATCTTGTCTTTCACACACTGTGGAAGGAAACAAGTCCATCATAAGAGTCCTACGCATTATCATTGTGATATTGCCAGAACATCCGGAGTGAAAAATATAGTTTTTCACAATGAAGATGGAAATCCTGCTTAGAGCCAACATAAAACAAGCTCTAGGTAGGTGACTTGTGCGATTCTACAAGAATCAAACTTGTGTCAACTGGAAAGAAACAATGGTGCGACTCTGTGTGAATCAAACTTGTTCCAGTATAAGAATTGATGGTTATTTCTTTATCATTTGACAAAACAATCAAAAACTATCGAGTGTTACAAAGGTTATTTTATAAGTAACACTTAGACTGTCTTTTTCAACTCTTTTCTCTTTAGTACTAACTGTTTTTCATTACAGGACTTCGTAAAAGATGGAGATAGAGATGGAAAGTCCCAGTTCCTGAGATGTCAAGTCAATAACCAAATGTTCAGACACGACCTACACTTGTTATGATGTTATGAAAAACCTCATAAAGGTGTCAAAGCTTCCGCAAACTCTGATGTCAAGTATTCATTCACAAGTGCACAAGATGGCGAATTATTACAAGATGATGTAAGATTATGTTTGGGCAATGATCTCAAGAAAGCTCAAGATCACAGTCAAAGACATGTGTAAGATAAATCAAAAGATCTCTACACCAAACATTCAAGATATTAAATGTCCACGAGCTAATGACGGAAGTAATAAAGTTTGGCATTTTCAGGGTGACCTCCCTTAGGGGGAGATTGTTAGGTATTAGAAAAAGACTCGGTCACCCCGTGTATTTTACTGTTTTATATAGCTCGTAGTTTTATAGTTAATAGTACGTTTTTCGGTTTTAAGTCGGGTTCAAATACCCGGTATATTGTAAGTACTATATATAGTCTCTTCCAACTTTGGAAGAGACAAGCTAGTCAAATAATCATTTACAAGAAACACTTTCTCTCTCTAAACTATTCTCTCTCTAGTGTTTCTCTCTCTAAAAACTAGCCCGATCCAAGAATCGAACCCGTGTTATGATATAAGATATACCACAAAAATCATGATAAGTCTTGTACGCATCCGACTCCTTCATTACTTGATTGGTTAGAGTATCAAGAAGTATGGCACCATACTTTTGAACAGTTTCATGCTTGGGGATGAATCTCATTGTGGTGAGAATAGGGTCATCATTAGCCATGTGCCAGTCCACCTTGTTTCTTCTTGGAATTGATTGATCTTTTGACATGAAGTGGTTGATAATGACTTTGGTGAATCTTGGATAGTACGTGTCTTTGTTCTTCTTTGACACCTTGTTTTCTATTTGATAAACTAAGTCTTCCCATAGAAGGTAGACATAGTCAACATTCTTCTGATTATACATACCCCAAATGATTTAAGAGAGACGAAGTTGATTGAGTCCAGTTATTTTACCACTAAGAAATTTGTTGATGATGGTTCCGAATGTTCTCCAAGGTTGATGTAGAGTATCAACCTTGACATCAGAGAGTGGCTTGATATCTTCGGAGTAACGAATTTCTCTTATGAAAGTAAAGATTTCCTCTTAAAATGGAGGATCTACAAATTTCTGGCCAGGAAAATTTGGGCAAATCTGGAGCATATCTCTGAAAGTTTCCAAATCAAAAGAATGATTCTTTTTGTTCAACTTGAATTTGATGCAGTGCTTATGATAGGACGAAAAGTAGATCCCAGAATTTCCAGCATGTATGATGGCATGGAACACTGCAGAGATCAAGAAGGACTGATAAAAAGGTGTGAGAGAATGAACATCCAAAGGACAACTTAAAATTAGTGACGGTTCCATTGGGCACCCTTGAAGGTGTGTGCACTCAATCTATAGTTACAATTCCCAATCTTAGACGTTGTTCTGTGGTGTGGACAAGAGCTTAGTCAAGGGCTTGCTGTTGTTATTTTAGTGATACTCGATGATTATGTTAAGAAAGAATCAATATAGTTTATCATATAAACAAATTTATATAAGACACATATAGAAGAACATTTTAAGATATGGCTCTTTAAGGCAATTAGACAATTTAGTGAACTAGTCACTGAAAAGGAAGAACTTATAATTTGGCTTAATGGGTTATAAGGCACTTTTGATAACATTCTAGAGATCTATCTAGGAATCTAGTTCATTCTAACTAGTAGGGAGTTAGATTACCTAAGTCTTGTTTAGTTACATTAGTTTTACCTTGTTAAGCCAATTTTAACTTGATTATATTTCAAAGATAACCAATTTTAAATTTGCTACCTAAAACAAGTTTTAAGTTACCTCTTGATTAGAATCTAAGTGTTTAACCTTTTGTTTCCTTTAATTATAATTGTGAATCTTGATAGTTAAATGTAAACTGCAAATCCGGTCAATATTGAGAACTGCAAGTTCGGTTACTATTGAAAAACTGTGAGTCCAGTCAATAATAAAAAACTGCGAGTCCGGTCACTATTAGAAACTGCGTGTAGCGTCACTATTAGAATATGCGAGTCCCGAGTCAATAATAAAAACTGCGAGTCCGGACATAACTAGGAACTGCGAGTTCGGTTAAAACTACGAACTACGAGTCCGATTATAACTACTAACTGCGTGTCCGGTTAAAGCTAAGAACCTGCGAGTCCGGTTATAACTACTAACTACGTGTCCGGTTAAAGCTAAGAACCTGCGAGTCTGGTTAGGTCTAAAATTGCGAATTCTATTCGAGAACTCAAGTGATTTGTACACATGTTAAGACTTCAAGATTTCAACAATATAGCATCATAGTATTCACATAAACATTTTTAGCATTTTTTCAAACTCAGAATCAATCAAACGAGCATTTAGCACCTAAAATACAATTCGCACCCAAGAACAAACATACAAGATATGGATTTCAAAGCACATATGTATTCAATAATGCATTTACCACTCATCCTAATAAAAAATCAAAAACTTTTATTCACTAAAACTTAAAAAACACCATAATTTGTCTGAACATTCATTAATCAAAATCATCAGAAAATGACGATAACCACATTCAAAACTGTTTTAAACGTGTGCTTTACACATCTAAATATACAAAATCCCTCTCAAACTAATTTGGAGTTTTAAAACAATTTTATTTTCAAGACAACCTAATTTAAGAATTAGGCGAATTCGAGATCAAGAGTGGATCGGAAAACCAATTCCTTTGAGACGTAGGTAGCTTAGGTGATAGAAAACATTTTTCATGTTGTACCTTAGGGATGATAACGGCTAGAAATGGTGATCAAAGAGATGATGATTTGGTTTTGTGAGAGAGGAGAGAACAAAGTTATAACTGTTGTGTTTGTGTGTGTTAAAAAATGGGGAGGGGGACAGGTGTTTTGGGTATAAGAAATGTTTGTTTTATGCACAAATTCCCCTTTTACTTTTAAATCCTTTGCACTTTTCATATATAAGTTATTTTAGGCAAATTAAGTTAACAAGTTAGCACAAATAGTCCATGTAGTTTTAATTAGCATACCTAACAACTTAAATTTGCACATATTCTCTCTAAGGCATAAACAAATAACATTTAAGGCATACATATGCTAAACTTGATTAACTTTTGCTTAAAAAAATATTTCTTATTTATTCCGTTTAAAAACCTTTATTCCTCTTTGTTCTAATATCCTTTGGTAAGAAGATATTTGACATTCCCCCCCATCCCCCCATTAAATCAATGCATCATTTTTATTTAAAGCAGCAGTAGTCATTGTTTGAGAAGTCGAATGTCTTTGAAAAGCATTTTTTGATGACTTAATGTTTGATTTTTGAAAATCAAACACCATGAAATAAGATTTCTCTTATTTTAACACATAAGTGCACTGACACGTACACTCATGGTATAAAGAAAGCATGGGTTGTGTTTCAAAGTAAACACAAGCCTATGCATGGTCATAAAGTAGACCATGCCCGAGAATAAATTCCCGTTATGAGGTCAAGTTTTCTTTTTGAAATACTTGCCTTTAAGATGATTAACGGGTTGCTATCTGAAATAATAGCAAGCCATGTTTTGGCATGTTTTGAAAAACATTTGAACTTCTGCTCAAACTTCATTTACAGCCTCATATCATTATTAAATGACATTTCTAAGATCGTAAATGTTATCGATTTTCAGAAGATATGCCATTATTACCTCTTTTTATATTTTTCTCATTTTTTAATTTTTTCTTTGGTTTTAAAGATTTTATATTTTTGTATTTTGTTTTTATAAAAGTTTTCTGATAAGATGAAAAAATCTTTGCGTTTTTATGGTTTTTTAAGTTTATATACATTGTTATGATACAGGATTATTTTGATAAGGCTACCAACAACTATTATTCTGCTTATCAGCCAATTGTTTCTGGGTCTCTGGCATAAACATTCACCATTCCCAGCTTGTTGCATCTGAAATTCATATTCTTTCTCTGCCAAGGTGATTTAGTGAAGTTGTCCACCAGCTGTTAGACTCTGTATTGAACAACTAAAGGCTCTAATAATACTCCATTCTCAACTTGCTCTTTTATGAAGTGCGAATCTGAGTTCCGTATGTTTTGATCGAAGTATTCGTTGAACATTGTCTGACAGCATCCTAGGTGCGCAATAGCGCTTTTGTTATCATAGTATATTGGAATTTTATTGAATCTAAGGCCATAGTCGGTAAGCTGTAATCTCATCCAAAGGACTTGAGCACAACAACTAGACAAGGCTATATATTCAGCTTCCGTACTGGATATCGCAACGCTTTTCTTCATTTGATGACCAGCTAACAAGCCTTTCTCCCAATAATTACATACTTCCATATGTACTTCGTCTAGTATCTAGCAACCACTCCCATGTTCGCGTTTCTGCCTTAAGCCTATTAGAGCAAATAGATAGGAATCACTTTGGATACCAGAGTCCCCTATTAACGGTTATTCTTAGGTATTTAAAGATTCTTTTTATAGCATTTAAGTGCTTTTAGGTAGGCTTTGCCTGTTACCGGGCACACATGCATATAATAAATGTATGTCCCTGGTCCTACTGGACTGTGAGGGATACATAAGGTACGTGCATAACATTCCAGAATAATGTGTAGGGTACACAGCGTTACACCTTGTGTATCTTCATCCAGTTTGGATTTCTCACCATGGAGTAGTATCTACGGCGGGGATGGTCATCAAAGATTCATACGATATTTTTTCAAAGATTCTAGTGCATATTTAGAATCTGGTTTTATAAAGTTGCTCTAGGACTTTGTTATTAAATTTGTTCCAGTCCTATGAAAAATGATATTTTGCCCTATCATCGAAATCTTTAGTAGTCCTAGAAAAAATGATATTTTGCCCATTATCGACATCTTAAACTTTGAACACATTATTTTTGAAAATTGGTCACATGATTCAAGTGTAGTAGACGCAAAGATTATATCATCAACATAGATTTGTACCAGGAGAGTATCTTTGCCTTGTCTTCTTATGAACAATGTGGGATCCACGGTTCCTTTAGAGAATTCCTGAGAGAGTAGACACTTCGACAATAGATCGTACCACGCGTGAGGAGCTTGTTTCAACCCATATAGAGCCTTCTTAAGCTTATACACATGATTCGTATTGTCTTGATCCACAAACTCGTCCGGTTGACTGACATATACTTCTTCGCGTAGAATGCCGTTCAAAAAAGCCGTCTTAACATCCATTTGGTAGACGATCATAATCATGTGAGCAGCATATGCAAGGAAAATTCGAATAACATCGAGTCTAGCCACTAGAGCAAAGGATTCCTCAAAATCAATTCCCTCTTCTTGACGGTAACCACGAGCAACCAAGCGAGCCTTGTACTTTAGAATTCCTCCCATTTCATCAAGTTTTACCTTATAAATCTATTTTAAAGTAATAATCATCACTTTATCTAGACGTGGAACGAGTTTCCAGACTTCAAGACAATCAAATTCATGTAACTCCTCTTGCATTGCTTCAATCCAACATGCTTGGGTTAATGTGTCTTTATAGTTCTTTGGTTCAACTGATGTGAGAAAGGCATCGTAGTAACAAAATAAATCTTGTTTATGGAGTTGGAGTCTTGTGGAAACAAGTCTTTCGAGTTCACCGATGATGTTTTCTAAAGGATGGTCCTTGGTCTATTTGGTAACGTGTTCTGAGTTAGGAGTAGCAGTATGCACAATAGTAGGAATAATATTCGAATAAGAAGATGCTTTAGAGTCGTTTTCTAGAAATAGAATACCAAAGAATGAATCGTTATTCATGTGTGCAACATCTAAGTCATGATTGTCTTCTTCAACATCATTAGAAATGACAGGAGATTGAGTTTCGGGTGTTGTTTGTGAGTTACTAGGTGATGGTGCATCTAGATCAACAATTGTTAAGGAAGGTGAACCGGTTGATGCAGCGGGTTCTGGAGCTACTACTTCAGCAATTAGAGCAATGACTTCAGGGGCTGGGTTATCAACACTAGATGGAGGGTTGAGTAATTCATCAAACAGTGGTTGAAACAAAAGATCCCAATCATTTATTAAAGGTGGTACAAACGGTGTTGAAGGAGGAGGGTTTGACACGAGTCTTGAACTGATTGTTGCAGGAGTCATTTCATGAAGTGCGGGTCCTAAACTGCTGTGTTCAGAAGCCATCGCAGTCAGCTCATCAAAATCTATGTGAATTGTCTCAATGATTCATCTGGTAGGTCGGTTGTAAATTCGAAATGCTTTCTTTGTGGGTGCATAGCCAATGAAAATACCAATATAAGCTTTTGGTTGTAACTTGCCTAAGTTCTCGCAATCGTTTGTCGGATAACAAAGTGCACCAAATACATAGAAGAATGGTAAGTCGGGAAGTTTGCCATGCAAAAGCTCATATGGTGTTTTGTCATGACGAAGACATATGACGGAACGATTTTAGGTATAACATGCGGTAGCTACTGCTTCTGCCAATAAGAATAACATAGCTTTTGCATAAATCAACATTGTGCGGACAGCTTCAATTAGTGTATGATTACGTCTTTCAAGACAACATTTTGCTGTGGAGAGCGAGCAACAGATTTTTCATGAGAGATGCCAACCTTCTCATAATATTCACGCAAAGTTTGATTAACAAATTCAATTCCATTATATGTTCTGATTCTTTAGACATGCACTTTAAGCCGTACTTGGATCATCTTGAGAAACTTGATTATGAAATCTAGAGCTTCATCTTTTGACCTTAAGTACTTAACCCATGTAAATCGAGAGTAATCATCGACAATGACAAGGATGTACTTCTTTCCATTAACACTTGCGACATGCATTGGTCCACAAAGATCCATGTGCAAAAGATAGAGTTTTTCTTGGTTGGTATCTTCAAATTTAGGTTTGTGGGGTTTCTTCTTGCTTTTGCCCATTGCACATGCAGAACACAGATGCTCCTTTTTAAACTTTATCTTAGGAAGACCTCGAACAAGACGATGTCTAGCTAAATGGTTGATTGTACCAAAGTTCGGACGAGACAGACGTCGGTGCCATTTCTAGGACTTTGTCTTTGAGCCCTTTGACAAGAGACATATAAGAGAGGACGCCATCATATCTCCAAAAGACAGAGTATACAGATTGTTGCCTCGAGATCCAGTCAATAGATCAACACCTTCTAGATTACGAATGAAGCAGGTGTGTTGACGAAAAACAACTTCAAGGTTCGAATCACAAAATTGCCCAGTAGAGAATAAGTTGTGACCAAGTCTTTCTACGTACTAAACCCTTGATATCGTAACATTCCCAATCTGATAATCAGCATATCCCAATATCTTTGCCACGTGATTATTTCTGAATTTGACTGTATCCAAAAATTTATTGACGAAATTGGCGAGCTAAGTGCGATCTCTGGTCATATGCTTGGAGCAGCCGGAGTCCAAATACCAGAGAACAATTTGGACGACCTGCATTCATCGAGAGAGGAAGATGGAACATCGAAAACTATGGATCCCCAAGATTGACTGGGTTCCTTTTTGTTAGCAGATGCAGATTTAAGAACCTTAGATTTGCTAACAGGAACATTAGTTTTAGATTTCTTGGGTTTCCGTGAGTAAACCAATGTTACGACAGGTTTATGTATTTCATTATCTAGAATAGTTGGTTTCCTAAGGGGCACTTCAGTAGTTGTGGTAATCCTAGTTAAAGGGCACATATTTCCTACTATGGTGAAGGTCCGACCAGTAGGTCTCCAGATATATCCAATATTTGTAAACACCTTTCCTGTTGGTTTCCAAACTTTTCTCTTTGAACTTTTCTTAATCTTAATAGATTTTGATTTTGACATGAGCATTCACATTATTTAATAAAATCATAGAAATGATCACACTAATCATGTTTGCAGAAAGCAAAAGCATGCAACCATTACACTTAACACATTTAAGTTCAGAATTCGCATTAAGCTTGGAATGCTGCACATGAGCAGTTCCTTTAGGTTGAACAACACAATCTTTATTTTTCAAACTAGATTTAACTTTCCTAGGGTGGGCTTCTACTTTATTCTTCTGAGTACTACTTGGTGTTTGCTGAATCTTATCTTTCTTTATATTGCCTAAAGGCTGTGATCCGCTATCACTAGTAGACTGTTTTACTCCTGTAGAATACCACATAGGTTTGTTAGAAACTAGGTTTGATGTTGAGGCTGTTTTTGTGGTTGTGTTTCCTGAGGATGTGACGGGCTTAGTGAATCTAACTCTTTTGTCCTTGTTCTTTGGGGTCACAACCACTAATTTTCCATCAGTATTATTGATACTAGGACATGGTTTTACTAATGATTGTAAGAACTCCTGAAGTTAGTTTTAATACCTACAGGTAGATTCTAAGGACTGATCTAGTGAATATTTTGATTTACCCTGTTCAACTAGATCTCCTAAGAACATAGCTTCTTCCGGAGTGTGGCTAACTATAGGCATAGTGAGCTGGTTTTTTTCATTCAACAATTTAGGGGTTATTGGTTCCATATCAATCTTAAGCTTCTCTAGATCAATAGTGTGTTTCATAATAACATTATCAACTAGAGCTTTTCCTTTAAGTTTCCTTAAATCATCCTTGAGAGTTGTCATTACCAAAACTTTTTCTTGAAGACTAGCATTTAAATCAGAGATTTCCACATACTTTAGATTTACTTGATTAATTAAATCATCACATTGTTCTTTTGATCGAATACGTGTTGGTTTAATCGAGTCATAAAGTTGCTTATAGGTCTATTTCAAATGCTCATTCTCAACAATAAGCTTTGACACCCTATGATCCAATTCAATATTTATTTTTTCAATCTCCTCTAATTCCTTTTTAATCCTATCCTTATTTATTTTTCCACTTAGAGATTTAATTCTCTCTTTCAACTTCTTTATAATCGTGTCTTTTTCTTGGGACCGAGCTTTCAATTCATTTAATTCAAACAATTGATCAAAACTTGGAGCACTTTGATTTGAAATAAAATTGTCCCTTTTAAAAATTTCATGATTAAGTCGAGAATCAACTTCTAAAGAAATGCAATGTTTTTCAAAAGTGGTAAAACTTTTGAACAGTTTATCGTAAATCACTTTTTCAATGAAATCCTTATTGTTGAGAAGCTCAGTCTCAAGTTTAAGAAACTTTTCACATTCATGCACATTCACAGAAGCAATATCCACAGAAGAATTCATAATTATGTTCACAATATCTTTGTTAATGACTTGTTCCAAGAGTTGTTCGTTTTTGTTCAAAACTTTATTAATTTTAACTTCAAACGTTTTTTACTCTAAACGACATTGTTCCACAACCTGTTCCATTTGATGAAAGATATTTGGACTTCAGAAAGTTCATCAATAAAAAATTGGTCGAATGTATTAAATAAGTCCTTCAGAGCTTTTACAAATGGAATTATTTCATCCCAAAAATAAGCTTTTGTATGTTCGAACCCCCACGAGCCCTCAGTGATAGCTGTGGTCGTGGTTCTTTCTTTGACAACCACATCAAAACCAACAAGATGGTGTTTAAGTTTCTTCAAACTTGTATTAACCATGCTGACTTTAGGAAGTTCTTTTGGAACCTCAACTTTGGTGGGTCTACTAGAAAGAGTGGAAACTGGAGAATTCACAGAATTCTGGGACCAAAAGACTTGTTCAGCAGATAATTCAGTTTGTGGAACAAATCGTGTTTCAGAATCTTGAGAAAGTTGATTAAGAACAGCATAATCGACTGGTGTAGTATTAACTTTCTTTTATAACATCATAGGGTTTCTTCAGATAGAAAGGATTTTGAAAACCTAGAGCTTGTTAAGTGGTATGATCATAGAAAACTCGAGGTTTCGTCAACATGTGAACAGTTTGTGTAGATTGATCTCTTTTAAAAACAATATTATCTAGCTGGTTGATCTTCTTTTCTAACGCAATCTCTCTATCGATGTTCCTAGATTCTTATTTCTTAAAATCATTTTTGAGAAGAGTAACTGTTTGCATTAAAGATTCATTTTCTTTTAAATGTTCAGAAAGAGTTTGTTTAAGATGATCAATCTTTACAGACTGTGCACTTGAATCTGAAACGTTATCATTACTCCTTAAATCAACATTTTATCCTTCTTTCAAAACTTTAACTTGTTCCTTATATCTATCAAGCTCAGCAGTTAAAGTATCATTGACACTTTTATTGTCCAGATTTATCTTGGTACAATTAACTACTTGGGTTTTTAGTTGTTCAATCACAGATAATATCAGTGCATCTTGTTGTGCAAAAGAGTCAGAATTCTGAACAACTGCCTGTTGTGATTCATTCACATAGTGAGAATAAGGAATGATATTGCTATTACTGGTTATTTCAGTCTCTGGATGATTCACAACATTTGACTATTCAGAAGACGGCATCGCTTGCACAGCTTGATTAATCATATTGTTATCCACATTATCATGATTGTGTACCTCAGCGAGAGCATCTGAACCATAATGAGACAAATTCGCCATGAGAGCAACTTTGGCAGTGTTGAGTTGATCACAATCAGAGTCATATGTATCCAAATCATCGGCTTGATAAGCAGCATTTTGAGTAATGACAGTTTGTGTGGCTTGACCTTCTGCAATTCCTGGATCTGCCAAAAATGCTAGTTCCTCCTCATGTAGAATTTAACCTTTTGCTTGAGCTTGTACCAACAACACTTTGTCCTTAACCCACGAATCATCCCGTTTCCTCTTAGGTTTAGTGCACTGTTTGGACATGTGTCCTTCCCCTTTGTAGTTGTAACAAATAACAGTCCTTTGTTTCCTAGAATTGCTTCCACTTGCTCCTGGAGTATAGGTCCTTGTAGTACCCGCAGCAAAAAAAGTATGTCTCCCCTAAATTGGTTGTAAGGTCACTCTCCCATCATTAATGGTAGTTTGTTGCCTAGGGTTTGGCGAATTCCTCAGCTGATTATTGGTAGTAAGATAGCGGGAAGTGACAACAGCAGTTAAGAAAGACATCATGTGATTTATGGCATCAATAGGATCATCACCTTTGTGGAACACTGAAACAATTAGACCTGAGTCTAGTTGTGGAAATTCAGATTGTTGGTTAACTGTGGGAGCATATTCTAATTGAGGGATGGATGATGGTGGAGAATAAATGTTGTAATGAACTGATGATTGATAATCATTAAATGGATAAGTGATTGAAAGAGGTGTTGATGATTGATTATTTGAGTATTGTTGAGACTGATAAGGTGAACCATGTTGTGGAGACTGATATGGTGAAACTTGTGGTTGAAATTGAGAGTTTTGGTATGAGTACTGATGAGTTGGATAAGGAGACTGGGTCACCTGATGGGTTGCAACCAAAGCAAGCGGATCTGAGTTGCGTTCATTCATTAAACGAACCTCATTTGCATGAAATTCATGTTGTCCCAAGTAAGCATGAAGCTATGGATGGCTAAAGCACCCACAACCGATAGGGAAAACTAAAACCCGAACCGGTCGGGTCGGGTTCGGTTCGGGTATTGATAAAAAAATTTTAGTCGGGTACGGGTTCGGTGACGGGTTCTAGTAATACCCGCCCCGATTACCCATACCCGCACCCATACCCGTTTACCCGAATTTGTACCCGCTTTATTACTATTATGATTAATTATAGTACATATATATTATATATAATTTCTTCCATTGTATTTTTTATATAAGTATCTTTATTATCTAACACATTTGAATGTTGTACATAAATTATTCGGAAGCGTTAAATCGTTTGATACGGTATTTGTTTTCTAACTTTTTAAATTTTTTGAATATATTAGGATGTTTTGTTTTATTTTGTGGGTGGGTTTTAGTGTGACTTAATCTTGATATTCGCGATTTTGTCCATAAAATATTCAATTGGGGAAACCCGATACCCGCGGAGAAACCCGAAAAACCGATGGATAATATTAACTGGGTACCCAGCGGGTAATGGGGCGGGTACGGATGTGGATATTATAAACGGGTACGGGTACGGGTATACTAAAACCCGACTCGAACCCGACCCGTTGCCATCCTTACATGAAGCTGATCAATGTTAGTTGTGTGTAAATCCTGCACCAGTTTGACATCTGTCATAAATTTGCTCCACTCAGGAGGAAGTGTATTTAAAAACTTGGTGTTCACTTGAAATTGTTCCAGTTTTATATTGTAGATGTTCATGTCATTGGGTAGCAGTGAAAATCTCAAGTAGAAGTCACGTAGTGTTTTCCCCTTCTTATAAACAAACTTATCAAATTCATCATAAAGCTTACACTCTCTTTCTTGTTTCGTCAATGAAGTTCCTTGCATGAGAAGTTGAATTCTTTCCCAAAGTTCCTTGGCGACTTTATGATTGCTAACCAATGCATAGACCTCCTCTGGTGGTAATCCTTGGAGAATGATATTTGTTGCCTTAATATCACAATCAGCTTGAATTGCTTCTGTAGCAGATAACTCAGAATATTTTTTGGTCTGGTCACTCCATTTTCCTCAATTGAAGGCCAGATGAGTGGACCATTTTCAACGGATTCAAAGATCATTCGTCCATGTTGTCTATTCATCATGTATAGCTGCATTATGCTTTTCCAAGAATCATACATATCTTTTTCCAACATAGGTGGACGATTGTCAGCACCCAAAAGAATTGCTTTGTCAGCAAGAGTCGTCATTGAGAAATTTGTATATTAAAAGATTATTGTCGGATCGAACGGTGGTAGAAAGAAATTGTGTTTGGTTAAGTTGTCTTTTAAGTGTTTTAATTCTTGAAACTACACGGGATTTTACAATTCTTGACAAAACCGAGAAAACACGTTAATGTTTCACGGGATTTTACAAGTCAAAGAAATAAATCGTATAATTTGGAAATTTGAGTTATTCGGTTTCTATTAAACTTGACTAGTTCGGTGGTCTTTGAGAGTGACTAGATCGGTTATCACTAAAGTAATCTAGATCGGTACTCACTGAAAACAACTAGATCGGTACTCACTGAAAAATATCTAGATCGGTTCTCACGGAAAATAACTAGATCGGTTATCACTGAAGTAAGCTAGATCGGTACTCACCAAAAATAACTAGATCGGTACTCAATGAAAAATACTAGATCGATTCTCACTGAAAACTACTATTTCGGTTATCACTGAAGAAAACTAGATCGATACTCACAAAAAAAAATACTAGATCGGTTCTCACTGAAAAACTACTAGTTCGGTTATCACTGAAGAAAACTAGATCGGTACTCACTAAAAACTACTAGTTCGGTTATCACTGAAGAAAACTAGATCGGTACTAACTGAAAACTACTAGTTCGGTTATCACTTAAGAACACTAGATCGGTACTCACAAAAAATAACTAGATCGGTTGTCTCTCGAAACCTACCTTTTCAAAACTCAAAAAGACACGTTTTTGACGATTGTTTTCCAAAATTTTTTGTATCAAAAGTGTTACTAAGCCTATAGGGACAAGAAAAATAAAAACTTTAAGGTTTTTAAACCGAAATTTTTAAAATCAAGATTTTAACCTTTATAAAGCTAACGAACCCAAAATGACACAAAATAAGAGATTTTTCTTTAAATCTAAGCACACACACCTATATCCAAGGATACTAGATCAAAGCTACATGTGTAGATGATCTTTTAGTGTGGAATAAAAGCTTAGAAAACAAGAAAAAAAATCAAAAATACACAACGAATGGTATTAAAAGAAAACTACACGAAAAACTTTAACAAACACAATATCTAAACACACCATCCATGGCTCTTGATACCAATTGTAGACTAATCTAATAACATACTTGATGAAAGGGAAATAGGTTGTTTTAGTGAGAGAAAGGGTTGGATGAATACTTAGAGAGAGAAAGTAAACATATAAGAGAACTTGTATTAATGTGTAAAAAATGAACAACCAACCACCTCTCCAAGGCATGGAGAGGTGTTTATATACTTATAATGGGTCGTGGGCTTGGGCCTTCATGGGCTTATCCATGGGCTTTTAGCTAACTATCCTAGTAAGTTTCCAAAAATTAACTTAACGAGCTAACTACAGTTATCTATGAAAGTGACCGTCACTTTCGTGTTCCTAACACCCAACCCATTATCTAGAATATTCTCTTTCATGACGGCGTCACGACTAAAGCGCGACGCCGTCACAACGAGTTTCCTATATATACAAACTCGAATTTAGGGTTTTGAGTGTGTAACTTTAGAATAAAAAGAGGGTACAAACCCTAGTTCGTTTAGCAGCTGTTAGGAACGATTTTAGGGCCTAAAAACCCTATTTTACTTCCTTCAGATCATGTTTTAATCAAGTAAGGTTTATTTAATCATTCAATATGTCTATGTGCTGTCTGATTTACTTATGTTCTTGCTTTATCTATAACATGCTTGGCTAAACCTCATATTGTGTTTAT
>BQNB010053147.1:0-37503 GCA_026074375.1 Tanacetum coccineum
TTGCTGATAAACCGTCAAAGACCTTTGATGAATTGATGAGCACTCCAATAGACTTCTTTGCATTCATCATGAACGGCCTGAAAATCAACAATCTTACTCAAGAAACACTGCTAGGACCAACATTCAGAATTCTTAAAGGAACCCATTCAAATTATGCTGAATTGGAATATGATTTTGAAGAATGTTACAAGGCTCTTTCAGAAAAACTTGATTGGGAAAATCCTAAAGGCGGTGACTATAAATTTGATCTTACCAAACCCCTTCCTTTAGTTATGAGTAGAAATCATCAAAAAGTACCTGTTCATTACTTCTTCAACAACGATCTCAAGTATCTATAAGGAGGTATTTCGACTATGACCTACACGACTTCTCTCACAAAGACAAAGGCTGCTCAATATGATCTTCAAGGCATTGAAGACATGGTTCCAAATATATAGGTCCTTGTTAAAGTTGCCTATGATAAACAAGCATTATGAAGAATCTCACACTGGCGAGAATAATGTAAGTCCTTCTATGATTATGTACAAGGCCTGCAATTAAGACATGATGTATATTTCACAAAACGTATTATGGCGGTAACTCAGGTCGAGGTAATAAGGAAACATAGATATGGGTATCTGAAAGATATTGTTGTAAGAAGAGCCGACAACGACCTTTATAGATTCAAGGAAGGCTACTTTCCACGTCTTCCTATCAATGACATTAAAGACATGCTTCTCCTTGTTGTTCAGAATTGGCTTACAAATCTCTTGGGCGATGACATTTCCAACTTCGCAATAGCATTAAGAATGTTCACTAGAAGCTTGGTTATTCAGAAGCGAGTCAAAGATCTTCAACTCGGAGTTGAAAGTTACCATAAAAAGATCAACGTCACTAGGCCACAAACTACCATATCCGACATCAAGAAAAGAGACCCGTACACTCCATACCAAGACCCTCAAGGATTCATTTATGTCGACAACAATGGGAGAAATAGGTTGATGCGATCCGACGAACTTTTAAACTTCGCTAGATGACATAACAAAGAATATCTAAATGGAGTACCTGCCTAAGAGACGTTAGAGTACATTGGAGAAGAAAAGAGCTAATATCATGATCAAGGCAATTGACAAGTAGTTAAAAGAAAGTTAATGAGGAGTCTCAAAAAGTTTGTTGGTGGAAGGCACTACGAAACTGACCTCCGACTACTTCAACGAACAATATGATTTTGTCATATTATGTTCGTCATCATAAGGTCATTTCGTATATATTATAAACTTGTGAATATGTATATACGTAGTGTAGACTTAAAAGTAGGCATATATAGTGTTTGAGTATGAATTTTTAAGAATTTCTTTGTAAACTTAATTTTTTTTCAAATTAACATACTCAAACACTATATAATTCCCTTATAATTTGAGGGGGGCATTAATATGTTCCAATTATCGACTTGTTAATAATTGGACATTTTTCCCCGAATCCATGAATATTTGAATCAATTGATATCTAAAATATCAAGGGATTTGATATTTTTGATAAGGGGAAAAAATGTGATTAAAATATATGGCTAATAATGTGATTTTTAATCTCATGTGTATGCTTTACCATATATGTGCTAAACTCTTTTGATTAATAGATGCACATATAAAGGGTGAGCAAATGGTTACGTGATTGACTGTTATGTGGAAGTACCAAAGACCGACCATTTAATTTACTGCATTAGGGTTATAAGGTGGTTAACTTTAGGTATCCATTCCCATGATCCAGCCAGAACCTGAGGGATCTACCTAGGGATATTCCACTAGATAGTGTAGTAGTCCTTAGGTATGTAAAAAAGGAGTAAAAGTGAGAATAAGAAAAAAGTGTCGACTGAGATGGAGCTAGTATTGGAACAAACCCAATAAGGTACTAGTTGTTGGGTTTAAAAGACTTCAAGATGATTCTTAGGGTTACTACTGCTCAGGCATATATTAGTGCTATCAAGCATAACTTAGTGCTGCTGGTAATACTAATGAAAATTATGCTAAGTAGTTAGTATTGGTAGTATAAAAGTTACTACTGCTAGTTACTACTGTCAGTATAATTAGTACTGCTAGTATAAAGTTACTGCTGCTAGTAGAAGTTAAAACTGCTCAGAGATGAAGACTTAAAACATACTAAGTAGTTACTACTGCTAGTACAAAAGTTAGTACTGCTAGAATAAATTTCTAAGTAGTTAATGCTGTTTGTGCTCAGTTACAACTGCTGAGTGATTACTGCTGCTGGAAGGAATATGCTGACAGAGATAAGATCAAAGATTGATTATACTTACGAAGATAAGTATTAGTTATTTGTAAAGAAGATATGTATAACTTATTTGTTTAAAAGATTACATTTGTTTATAGAAAAGATCATTCAAGTGCAGACTAATGCTTCTATGGGATGTCCCATAGAGAATGGAAACTCCATTCAAACCTGTAGCTTAAACAACAACAAATACTGATGGTACCTCAACTACACTAATACGAGGTCCTGTAACTGCTGATGAAAAGACTCAAAAGAAGAATGATATGAAGGCAAGAAGTTTGTTACTAATGGCACTTTTTAATGAACAAAGTGAGAGCAATTAATCAGATACGACAGGGTATGCAAAGACTTGTTTGCTGCTATACAAACAAGATTTGGTGGTAATGATGCCACAAAGAAGACTTAGAAGACTCTTCTGAAGCAAATGTATGAGAACTTTAGTGCTCTAAGCATAGAGTCTCTTGACTCTATTTTTAACATGCTTCAGAAGATTGTATGTCAGTTGGCAATCTTGGGAGAAATTATTTCACAAGAAGATCTCCAATTTAAAAATTTTGAGAAGTCTGCCTTCTGAGTGGAATACCCATGTTGTGGTCTGGAGGAATAAACCTGAACTAAACGCAATGAGCTTTGATGATCTCTACAACAATTTCAAGATTGTTGAACAAGAAGTTAAAGGAAATGCAAACTCAAGCTCAAGCTCAAGTTCTCAGAACATGGCTTTTGTGTCATCTCATAGCAGTACTAATGAGGTTAATACTGGGTATGAAGTTAATACTGCTAACATTCAAGTTAGTCCTGCTAGCACTCAAGTTAGCACTGCTAGTACTTAAGTCAGTACTGCTAACTTAAGTGATGCTATTGTTTATGCATTTTTGGCCAATCAACCAAATGGGTCTCAACTTGTACATAAGGACCTTGAACAAATCTATGAAGATGACTTAGAAGAGATGGATTTGAAGTGGCAGTTAGCATTGCTGAGCATGAGGACAAGAAGGTTTTTCCAGAAAACTAGAAGAAAGATCACTACAATGGAAGTGACACAGCTGGATATGACAAGTTAAAGGTAGAGTGTTTCAACTATCACAAGTTGTGACACTTTTCAAAGGAATGCAGAGGAGCTAGGAACCAAGACAGCAGAAACAAGAATCAAGAAAGCTCTAGAAGGACTATAAATGTGGAAGAAACTTCTTCCAAAGCCATGTTGGCTATTGATGGAGCTTTTGACTAGAGCAATATGGCATGATATTAAGGCCCTACAAACATGGCCTCTTAAGGCCTTTTCAGGGACTCTGAGGTACTTAATGATAAAATATGTTTTAAAACCTAATCTAAAAAGCTTGAAACTTCTTAAAACTCCAACTTGATGAATTTAAAAATAGAGTTTAACAAATCTGAGATCAATCTATCACTTAAAAATGGAGGTTAGCATCTGTAAACCAACTTGTTCTTTTCCAAAAGAATGAGGTTATTTTTTATCGAGCAAATTGTTGTTCTAGAAAAGAGATAAGCATATAAAGACTCAGAAAATTAGTGTAGCTTAAAAGTGATTAGAAAAGCTAAGCAATAAAAATAAAGCAATCAACTTCAAAATTGAAAAATTTGATAATGGCTTCTATGAGTTTAGACAAACTAATTAGTGGAGTCAGATAACTGTGATAAAAGTAGAAAGGGTGTGAGGGTTTGTAACTATAATGCTATTTCCCACCTCCCCTGCAGGTTATTTTCAACCCCCAAGCATATTAGGTATCTAACACTGGTACTAGAGGAGTTTCAACAGCCTGAGTTTGAAGGCTATGGACCTAAGACTAGTAAGAGTGTTAGTGAAGATATTTCTATGAAGTTTAAGAATCTCTAGAAACCCCATTAGTTAAGGAAATGTGTTTAGTTGTTAGATAAAGTTTGAAAAGAAAACTATTTTTCCAACTTTTTCTAAGATAGAGTTTGTTAGACCTAAACAACAAGAAAAACCAGTTAGAAAACCAGTTAAGTATGCTGAAATGTACAGATCACAAGGTCCTAGGGGAAATCAAAGAAACTAGAATAAGTAGAAGTCCCAACAACTAGGAAGTGACTTTGTGATGTACAATAAAGCTTGTTTGTGGAAGTTTTGACCATGTGCAGGAAAAATGCAATTACCATCAAAAGGAAAGGGTGATATCTGGGAGTAATTATACAATGGTAAATTACAATTATTCTACTAAAAAGTCTCACCCTAATTCTCACATGAACATGGCTCCAAGAGGAGTTTTAATGAAAACTGGCCTAAGACCACTTAATACTGCTAGGCCTGTTAATACTGCTCATCCCAAAACTACAGTTTATAGAGCTAGACAAATGTTATGTTTTTCTAAATCAGCACAATCAATTGTAAAAAGGCCCTATCAAATAAGAACAGCATTAACTAACAAAAAATTTATCCAAAAAGTTAATACTGCTAAGGGAAGATTTTATACTGCTAGGCCAAAAGCAGTTAATACTGATAGGCCAAATTCAGCAGCAGTTAATACTGTCAGGGAAAATCAGGTTAATGTTGTTAAGGCCTGAGCATGTTGGGTTTGGAGACCTACCAAACTTAATAGTGCATCAATTACTTTGAAGAGACATAATTATATTGATGCACGAGGCAGATCCAAGTCAGTGATGGCTTGGGTCTCCAAAGGAAACTAATTTCCTTATTTTTATGTGCAAGGTAATCCACAAAAAGAAGATCAAGGCTATGTTGATAGTGGATGCTCAAGGCACATGACAGGAACAAGTCTTATCTCTCAGATTTCAAGGAGTTTGATGTAGGATATGTTACCTTTGGGGGAGGAGCAAAAAGAGAGTAGAATACTAGTATAGGATATCTAAATTCTGTAACTTATTTTGAGGATGTGTACTTTGTCAAGGAGTTACAGTTTAACCTTTTTAGTGTTTCACAAATGTGTGACAAAAAGAATAGTGTTCTTTTTACTAACACTGGATGTTTTGTTCTGTCTCCTGATTTTAAGTTAGCTGATGAAAGTCAGGTTTTACTTAAAGTTCCTAGAAAGAACAATATGGAACATGTGTTGAATTATAAGAATATTTGTTCCAAAAGAGAGTATTAACTTGTCTGTTGCAATGGCCACAACTTGATGAAATCAATGATATGGCATAGGAAGGCTGGTCAAATAATTTTAAAACTATTAATAAACTTGTTAAGGGTAACCTTGTAAGATGTTTACCTACAAAACATTTTGAAAATGACCAAACTTGTGTTGCTTGTCGTAAGGGAAAGCAACACAAAGCCTCTTGTAAGACCAAGATTCATAACTCTATTTTTCAACCTTTATTCATGTTGCATATGGACATGTATTACCGACACCCCCATCCACCACACCCTACTCTAACATATTGTGAGCAACCCCCACTCCTTAATGAATAAGAAATATTGTCTAGTTGTCACTGATGATTATAGCAGATTTACTTGGGTTTTCTTTTTAGCATCTAAGGATGAAACTAGTCGCATTTTTAAGAGCTTTATAACTCAGATAGAAAATCTAGTTGATAAGAAAGTAAAAATAATCAGATGTGATAATGGAACATAATTCAAAAATAGAGTTATGAGTGAGTTTTGTAAAAAGAAAGGCATTAAGAAGGAATTTAGTATAGCTAGAACTCCTCAGCAAAATGGTGTTGCTGAGAGAAGAAATAGGACACTAATTGAGGCTACTAAAACCATGTTAGCTGACTTTAAGTTACCTACTATATTTTGGGCTGAAGCAGTTAATACTGCTTGCTATGTACATAATAGGGTATTAGTAGTCAAGCCTCATAACAAGACCCCTTATGAACTCTTTAGAGGTAGAACACCTTCTCTAAGCTTCATGAAACCATAACCATTCTTAATACCTTAGATCGTTTAGGTAAGTTTGATGGAAAATCTAATGATGGATTCTTTGTTGGATACTCATTAAATAGCAAGGCTTTTAGGGTATACAATATTAGAACAAGGAAAGTAGAAGAAAACTTGCATGTTAGGTTCTTAGAGGATAAGCTTATTGTTGCAGGTGATGGACCAAAGTGGCTATTTGATATTGATGTTCTAACAGAATCAATGAATTATGTGCCAGTTATTGCAGGAACAAACTCTAATCATTTTGTAGGTACACAAGAAATTATTGGTGCAGGTCAATCTAACAAGGAGACAAAATCTAGCCAAGATTACATTTTAATGCCACTATGGAAAGATGGTTCACTATTTGATTCTTCTTCAAAGAATGCCAACAATGATGAACCACAACCTTCTAATGATGCTGGAAAGAAGGATGATGAAGGTGGAATTGATAATCAAGAGAGGCCTGAGAAAAGTGCTCAAGATGTTAATACTGCTGGGCCAAATATTAATACTGCTAGTACAAATTTTAGTACTGGTAGTCTAAATATTAATACTGTTAGTCCAACAATTACTCCCTCTCCACTTGAAGCCACATATGCTAATTTCTTTGGTGATGAATCAAAATTGGATATAAGCAACATTACTACCACATATCTAGTTCGTTCTACTCCAAATATAAGAATCCATAAAAATCAGTCACTTGATAATGTGATTGGTCTAGTGTACAAACAAGGAGAATGAAAAAGACTGATAATATCAAGGGTTTATTAGTGCTGTTTATGAAGGGAAAACTCATAAAGACCTTCATACTTGTCTGTTTGCTTGTTTCCTATCCCAAGAAGAACCTAAAAGGATTGCTAAAGCTCTAAGTGATTCAACTTTGGTAGAAGCAATACATGAAGAGCTTTTATAGTTTAAACTACAAAAGGTTTAGATTCTAGTAGATTTACCTAAAGGAAAAAGGGCCATTGGTAGAAAATGGATTTTTAGAAACAAGAAAGATGAGAGAGGCATAGTCATCAGGAACAAGGAAAGGCTGGTTACCCAGGGATATACTCAAGACGAAGGCATAGACTATGATGAAGTTTTTGCCCCTGTAGCAAGAATTAAGGCAATAAGACTGTTCTTAGCTTATGCTTCCTTTATGGGATTTATGGTGTATCAGATGGATGTGAAGAGTGCTTTCCTTTATGGTAAGATTGAAGAGGAGGTATATGTGTGTTAGCCTCCAGGAAGAAGAAAACGCTGACTGGTTCTCTCAGAGGAAGAAGATTCAGATACAAAAATTTTAGCTCAAGAGGATCCTTCCAAACAAGGGAGGAAGATTGCTTAAATTGATGAAGATGAGGGAATTACTCTGGTACAGATGGGTGCACAGACTCAGGGGAGGTATGATCATGAAATGGAAGCTGATTTTGAGTTTACCATTGCTGAAGATGTTAGTACTACTAATATATCAGTTAATACTGCTGGTGCATAAATTAGTACTAAAGTTTCACACTCACATGCTGTAAAAAGGATTTTTAGGTATCTAAAAGGCCAACCCAAATTAGGTCTTTGGTATCCTAGAGATTCTCCCTTTGATCTGGTGGCATATTCTGAAAGTGACTATGCTGGAGCTAGTTTAGATAGGAAATCAACAATAGGAGGTTGTCAGTTCCTAGGATGCAGATTGATATCATGGCAGTGCAAAAAGCAAACTGTGGTTGCCACCTCCTTTAATGAAGCTAAATATGTGGCTGTTGCTAGTTGCTGTGGACAAGTACTCTAAATTCAGAATCAAATGCTGGATTATGGGTATAATTTTATGCACACCATGATTAATATTGACAATAACAGTACTATATGTATTGTTAAGAATCATGTTTCTCATACTAAAACAAATCTGCAATGATAAAAAGTTAATTCAAGTGGTTAAAATATACAGATAACAATTTTGCAGACTTACTTACAAAAGCTTTAGATGTGGGAAGGTTTCAATACTTGGTTGCAAGTATTAGAATGTTAAACCCTTAAAGTTTTTATCTCTTTGTGCCTTTGTAAAGTTTTGTAAAGGATTAATACTGTTAGTTGTGTCACTTAGTACTGCTAAGTATAATTAGTACTGTTAGTTATACAAAAGACTGCTTGTTAAAACTATTAGTTATAATTATAACTGTTTAGAAGAAAATGCTTTAGATTGTGTTTTCTTGGTTTTGGACTAACACTTGCAGGATAAGCAAAGCAATATGATTGGAATTGGTGATACAAGTAGTGGAGTTTGTTGCTGATTAATGATAGAATGGATTTAGGGATAACTTGACAAGAGTTAATGCAAAGTTTACACCTGTGTAGGGAAGTCTTTTCAATCCTTTTATTGAAATCAAATTTATGTCAATTAGTAAGAAAAAGAATTGAGAGATATTGTAAGCTGAAAAACAGAAAGAGATATGTGTGATACAAAAACAGATAGAGTGAATTGGTGAGAAAAATAATTGAGAGAAATAGTGAGAATCAAAACAGAAAGAGAACTTTGGGTAGAGTTGAAGAGACTGTTTAAACCTGTTGATGATGATGAGTTATGGAAGTCTCAGACATATATGCATGATCCATTGACATAGAGGTTATATGATACATATGGTGTTCATCATGTGTCTACAGAGAGAGAACATTATATTTTCATGCTGGTTGAGAAAGATTATCCATTGACAAGAGGGCTTATGACTTTGATGCTGTGTAACAAGCTGCAAGTGGATCAACATTCAGAGATGGCAGATGAGCTTTTAAGAAAAATCTTCATACTAGTAAACAGACCAAGAAAGTAAAGTGTTTGGAAGCATCCTCTCAGCACAGAAGGTTTAATTCAAAAACTTGATGATTTGAAGGTAAATCACAAGTTTATGGGAGGATTGTTGGGAATTAAAGGTTTACACTTTGTATTGCTAAGCCAAAAGTTTATACTGCTTGAGTTATAACAAACAGTACTAACCAGTTAGTACTGCTAGAGTAAAGTTAATACTGCTAGTATTATCTTAACAGTGTTGAAGGACTTAACACTGCTGCATGAAGATTAAGACTGTTGAAGAGATAAAGACGTGTTTAGTGATATGTATGGACTTATTCAATGTATATCTTATATAGTTAGAAGATTTGTAGTTATCTTGTAAAGGACTCTTTGGTGTATAAAAGGAGATCCTAGGTTATGGTTTTAGAATATATCACATCATAGACACATTCATAGCTTCAAGGTTGTAAACCCTAGTACTAGACAGAGTACTCGTATTGTTCATCATAATAATATTGGAGCTTTTTGATTATATCATTGTTCATACAGTTTTACTACATTGTTCATATAAATCACTGTTACATTGATATTCTTCTAAGTATTAAAGAGTAGATTCCGCATACTCTTTAGTATTAACAAAGTTTCTAGCATAGTTGTCTTGAATCTATTCAATACAACTAAGCCTTTTACAAGGTTAGCAAGATCCAAGTTGGGATCAACAAGTGGTATCAGAACTCTATTATTGTTCTTGTAATCTTAGAGCTTCTTCAAACCCAAGCCTTTTTTGTTCTTGCTGTATTTTAGTCTTGGTCTGTGTAGGCTCAGATTCCTCCATTATAGCTTTACCCTTGTCTTTTCTTTTTGCTGCACTCCTTTTGATGTACACTAAACCTTCAGCAGCAACATCATCAACAGAAACACCAGCAGTTTTAACTTTAGGGCTGGCAGTACTAATTTCTGCACCAGCAGTATTAACTGATATATTAGCAGTACTAATATCTTCAGCAGTGGTAAACTCAAAATCATCTTCCATTTCATGATCACTTGTTGGGAATTAAAGGTTTACACTTTGTACTGCTAAGCCAAAAGTTTATACTGCTTGAGTTATAACTAACAGTACTAACCAGTTAGTACTGCTAGAGTAAAGTTAATATTGCCAGTATTATCTTAACACTGCTGAAGGACTTAACACTGTTACATGAAGATTAAGACCATTGAAGAGATAAAGACGTGTTTAGTGATATGTATGGACTTATTCAATGTATATCTTATATAGTTAGAAGATATGTTGATATCTTGTAGAATTTTAGAAGATTTGTAGTTATCTTGTAAAGGACTCTTTGGTGTATAAAAGGAGATCCTAGGTTATGGTTTTAGAATATATCACATCATAGACACATTCATAGCTTCAAGGTTGTAAACCCTAGTACTAGACAGAGTACTCATATTGTTCATCATAATAATATTAGAGCTTTTTGATTATATCATTGTTCATACAGTTTTACTACATTGTTCATATAAATCACTATTACATTGATATTCTTCTAAGTATTAAAGAGTAGATTCTGCATACTCTTTAGTATTAACAAAGTTTCTAGCATAGTTGTCTTGAATCTATTCAATACAACTAAGCCTTTTACAAGGTTAGCAAGATCTAAGTTGGGATCAACAGTCACCAACCAAACCGTGCCAGTCTCTCAGGCTGAAAACCCCCATTTTCCTGTTAGAATTAGGATTAGGACTGACATAGGTTTAGAATAGAATAGAATTAACATAGATTAGATAACCATAATATTAATTAAATTGATAGATTTAACCTCGCTTCAAGTGTTCGACACCCTACTTACCACGAAACTACTACCGATCGGGTACACTGCCCGTTAAAGTGTTGTTTTTGGTTTAGTCGGCAAAATATAAATTTAAAACTTGAATCAATAAAATATACACCACACAATGACACATCAAGTTTTTGGCGCCGTTACCGGGGAGTGAAAATTAATCTTGATTTTTATTTGATATTTTGGTTTTTAACATTAGATTAGATCTAACCCTTAGGATTAGTGTAATTTAGATTAGTGTATATTCTTGTATATTCTATAAATTTTGTATATTTGTCTTTAATTGTTTGCTTGTATATATTTGTGTTTAATTGTTTGCGTATTTAATTGTTTTTCTTAATACACTGTTCTGGTCGATAGCTGAATACGGCGTATCCACTTCCATCGGATACGGCGTATCCAACTTTCTGTCCAATACAGCGTATTCATTCAACTGATTAATACGGCGTATCCACTTCCATTGGATACGGCGTATCGATCATCTGGAACAGAATCAAAATCTGAGTCTTCGTATTTGACTTTCGTGCTAAAAAAATTTCTATCTTTCTTCAGAGCAAATCCTGCTGATATTTTTACCCTTGTTACAGGAAGAACTTATCAGAGCTAGTTGATTGAAGAAGGAACTACAAGAAGTCATGGCTGAACCAATTCTATCTGATAACATGGAAAAAGCTCCAACTGAATCAAATCTTTCTATCACCAGTAACGACATAAACATTGAACTCAGCAAGGAATTTTTGGTGGAATTAAGAAAGAACATATATCACGGAACGTACAATGAAGACGTGGTGGATCACATTGCTAAGGTACTTAAAATGGTTGATTTGATCTACGTTCCTGGCGTGGATTCCCATCAACTACGAATGAAAGTCTTTCCTCTCTCGTTGGCCGATGATGCTAAAGAATGGTGGATTAGTGAGGAAATCACCACTTGGGAGGAACTTGTTGAGAAATTCTTCTATAGATTCTATCTCGAATCATACGATAAAGAAGATGAAATGTTGGACGAAGGAGAGAACTGGGGGATTGATCCATTTGAATTCTTATCAAACATAATCACATCATTCAAAAACCATAAGAAAGTGGATGGAAGGACTCAAAAGGTGATATTTCACGCTTGGATGAATGGAAATTGGAATAAGAGATATGTAGATAACAGTATTTCGAGCAATAATGAATGAAAGGAATCTAAATATGAAAACCCATCTAACACTGCTACTGATTCGTTCTTCAAAGCTTATGACGTATGTGATATGGAAAAAGAGAGTGGACATGGGCAAATGAAGCGTAAAGACAACGATAAAGATGATAAGCGACCTCACAAAAAGATTTGCAAAACTGAGAAATTTGAAGCCAACGTATTCATTCAACTGATTAATATGGCGTATCCACTTCCATTGGATACGGCGTATCAATCATCTAGAACAGAATCAAAATCAGAGTCTTCGTATTTGACTTTCGTGCTAATTTTTTTTTCTTTCTTCAGAGCAAATCCTGCTGATATGTTTACCCTTGTTACAGGAAGAACTTATCAGAGCTAGTTAATTGAAGAAGGAACTACAAGAACTCATGGCTGAACCAATTCTATCTGATAACATGGAAAATAGCTTCCAATGAAATCAAATTTTCTATCACCAGTATCGAATAAACATTGAATCAGCAAGGAATTTTTTGGTGGGAAATAGAAAGAACTTATATATCACGGAACGTATAATGACGGAAGACGTGGTGGATCACATTGCTAAGGTACTTAAAATGGTTGATTTGATCTACGTTCCTAGCGTGGATTCCCATCAACTATGAAGAAGTCTTTCCTCTCTCTGTTGGCGGATACATGATGCTTTTTAAAGAATGGTGGTGGAATTAGTGTATGGAGATGGGAATAATCATATTGGAGGAACTTGTTTGAGGAAATTCTTCTGTAGATTCTATCCAGAATCATACGATTGATGAAGATGAAATGTTGGACGAAAGAGAGAACTGGGGGATTGATCAACTTGAATTCTTATCAAACGTAAACACGTCATTCAAAAACCATAAGAAAGTGGATGGAAGGACTCAAAAGGTGATATTTCACTCATGGAGGAATGGAAATTGGAATAAGAGATATGTGGATAATAGTATTTCGAGCAATAATGTATGGATGGAATCTAATAAATATGAAAAACCCAGCCAAACATGACTACTTGGATTCGTTCTTTCAATAGCCTGATGACGTACGCGTAGATTGAAAAAGAGAAAATGGACAAGGGGAAAATGATGCGTAAGCAACGATATAGTTGATAATAGAGACATCACATAAAAGATGTGGCAAAAAACAAGAAATTTGAAGCTATAAATTATTCACTAGGACCTAATGAAGAATACATTGCTATAAGAAGATGTGAGTTCGATATTTGGGAAAGAAACAAAGATAGTGTGTCCCAGATCTACAAGAAATTTTTCAGAAAAAAGACGACGATGGAAGAATTACACGCATTGAAATAAAAGAGATGCTGAAGCAGTCTAACTTAAAGACTTTGCGCGTAGATAAAAGTGCTTCTTGGGAGACAAAACCAGATTGTTATTTAATTTTATCGAGTATGTCTTCCCAAACATCAATACGGCGTATCCGTTCATACCATACGGCGTATTGATTGTCTGGACGTTATCAGTCTTTATTTTTTATTGCACTTTAAAAACATTATTGTCAGTTCTGGAATACGGCGTATTCATTAACCTGATACGGCGTATCCACAGACTGACTCGTATTTGGTTTGTTTAGTTTAGTTTAAATTAACCGTAGATGCCAAGATAGGAATGCTCGTTTTTTCCATATTTTTACACAGGTCTACGAGTATAGAAATATCGACGAATAGTGGTGGAGAATTTACCAAAATTTGGAGTCTTAAGTGTTGGAGTCTTGAAACTTCAAGGCGGCTGTTCAATACAATCTTGCTCATATCGCAAATTTGGAGAATCTACAAGCAAATATTCAGAGAGAGTTTCTCATTCTATTATTTATTAATTCCAGTATTTTTTAATTTATTTTATTCTTTTCATTGAGGATGTTTGTATAATTCAAGGGGGGGGGATGGAATTAGAATGTTATTGTACTTATTTTTTTTCATGATTAAAATGCTTTTAAATTATGCTCAAATTAAAAAAGTTAAAGCATACTTTTGTGAAAATTACTTGATACATAACCCGCACATAATAACCCTTGTTAGATATTGTGAGAATTTAGCATATCCATTTCCAAATGTTTACCCAAATTCCGCAAAATATGAGTGTGCCGGTGATGTAGTAGACTTTAAAACTTGGCTTGGTATATCTATTCGAGACCGCAATAATGAGTATTATAGATTTAATTGGAGTAACTTGTTTATATTGGTAAATTTTTAGGATTACACCCAAAAAGCCTTATCATTATTGTTTAATTTATACTTAACTAACACCGGTTAGTTAACCTCCAGTTTAAACCTTTTTCCTCTCTCATCTTTAGAGTGAAGATCCACTAGAACAACTCGTAGAGCCAATCCTTTAGGAACTACACCAATTATTTGTTTCGTTACACCCTTACATATTAACCTACGCTGTTAGATTAAGTTTAATTTACAGTTGCTAGTTGCTTAAAGTGTAAAGTATGTATTTCTCGAGTCTTGTGTCATTTTCTATCTTTGGTGCGGTTAGAAATTTGTACATTGCAAATAAGAATGTATATTATAGTCAAAAATCATGTGATTTTACTACCATCACAATTAATGGCGAGTCTGAAGAATGAAGGAACTATCAAAGAAATTATCCAGAATTATTATGATCGTGAAGATGGTGAAACTACTTCGAGTTTCGTATATAGTTAGACTGAAAAAAAAACAAAAAAAGTAGAAAAATCGCAACAAAAAAAGAGAGCAAAAAGTTTGAAGATAATCGTTTCTCAACTATCGAAGGAATTACACGAAGGATCGATTATTCGTTGACAAAAATCAATGATGTAAAGTATTGTACAATGTGGAAGATATCGCCACTTACCTTGTAGAGTATGTAAAGTTTGGGATGATTGGGAAGTTGACCGTTACGGGAACGCCAACTTAGGTTGTGTTTTTGATCTATAATCAAGATGTTTTAAATAGTCGTGTCTTTATCATGGTAGCGGACGGGAAAAAGTGTCTAGCAACTTGTACTTTAGGCTTAATCTATTTGTTTTTTGATTTTTATTTAACAACAATTTACTTCCCTCTCACCTAATGATTAGCCGCTGGTTTTACGCGAATGAGGATTTGTACGAGAGTGCATGTCTATTCCGTCGTTACGGCCATGTATGCAAAACATAGACTGCATCGTGTTTGGTTTACTGACTTATAAAAGTGAAATTAGGAGGTTCCTAACCCTATATCAATCTCATCCCTAACCTTTGATTAAATTCGAATGACGATGTGTCCGAACACACATTCTATTCCGTCGTTACGGCCATAGTATGTGTTGCATCAACTGCCTGGATTGGAGTGGTACTTCTAGTGAAAGATTGTAGAATGATCAACCGTAAGCCTTTCCATACAAAAACCCATATTTACTTTTATAAACTTGTTACTCCTTGGCTTTAGTGGTGGAGATGTGTATCCTTGCCAAGCTTATGATAGAATCCTCGGTCACTAACCAGAGAAAAGTTGAGCGAAATAGTTTACATGTTACCAATATGATTAGTTTATGATTTGAGTGTTTTCATCTTCTATTTTCCGTGAGGGTGTTTCATAAATGCTTTAAACTTAAAATAATCTTAGGAATACATTTTAATAAATTTCTAAAGGCTACTTGAGGACAAGTAGGATTCAAGTGGGGGGATATTTGATGACATCAAATAACGTCTATTTTTATAGCATCATTTATTCTCATGTTATTAACCCATTTTTGTAATAGTTGATATTGCAAAGAATTGTTACTTAATCATTTATATTTGAGAATTGTGGTAATTAAGAGTACTTGTTGAATATTAGCAAAAGGCGCGCATTCTAGAGCTTAAATGAAGATATTTTGAATGATTACTATTCATGAAGACCAAATACGCCGAATCCATCAAGACAGATACGGCGTATCCTGCCACTGCACTGAACCAAAGACCACAAGGGAAATAAAGCTCAATAACTCCGAATACCAGAGATGACCAATACCGCCATATTGGAAATATTGAATGAACATAATATTCAGGAAGATAATCAAGCGTTGTCCCTACTCCAAGAAAACCCCAATACGAAACCTATCGAACCGACTTCCCGCCATAAATAATAGAAAAACCAAAAAGAGTATTAAATGTGCTAAATCATATTCTTTAGGAGAGTTAGAAAGGAGATTACACGATAACCTAATAAAAGTCGATTTGTCAAGAGAAAAGAGTAGAAAAGGTCGAGCAACGCTATCAATTCCATAGGAGACAACGTGTAATTCCATATACAAGTTTAGTATCGTCACTTTTTGGTAATCATTTGTTCAAGTGGTTAGTTTACTTGGCTACATAATATGCTTTTGTATTTAATATTACGTTTTACAAGGCCTAATACCTTCGGGTATTAGCCATTATTATGAAGATCTGAATGTTTGGTATTTGTTTATCTCGATTTCTTAAGTTATCGTTGAAGGCTTGTTTATGTTTATTAATTTATACTTGTTTACGCGCTTTTGTATGTGATCTATCATTCAACTGGATCTATTGATACGGACCAAGTAAATCTAGAGTTTGGGATAGCTCTCCATATAGTAATTTATATAAACAATCTAGAATCATAGTGAGATAATTAATGGAAAAAAAAAAGGGATCATAAATAATGTTCCCCTCTAAATCTGTATCTAGTATAGCCCTATAGCTTAACTAGTTAATTGGATATTGCCAATGGTTTATTGATCGTGTTGACTAGAAGGTGAACCTAGATAATTCAACAAATAACATTCTGATTCCATTGGATAGTTGGACAAGTAGACTACTAGTGTGTAAATCGCCATTAAGCGGTAAGTGGGTAAAGGCCCTATGAACTAGGGTTTAACAAGATCACCATTGCTTTAATCGGACTACTAGTGTATAAATCACCATTAAGCGGTAAGTGGGTAAAGTCTCTATGAGCTAGGGTTTAACAAGATCACCATTTTAATCCCTAAGATAGATTATAATCAGCAAATAAGGATGCTTTATACGGATGCTTTAATTGTGACATAATTAATGTGTTTAGGTCTTAGGATGATGTAACGCCTAAGTCTTAAGAATGATATACCGCCTCGAGAGAAGAAATCATTTCACTTAATAAACAAACCAACTTTCTAATCGGATTAATAATGGTTAAAACAGTTTTCTTATATTTGGCTCGACCCTCTTTTATCTTTTGTTAATTTGCTTGCGTGGGTTAAAGTGCCTTGAATTGATTGTGGTCACCAACTAAACCGTGCCAGTCTCTCAGGCTGAAAACCCCCTTTTTTTGTTAGAATTAGGATTAGGACTGACATAGGTTTAGAATTGAATAGAATTAACATAGATTAGATAACCCAGATATTACTTAAATTGATAGATTTAACCTCGCTTCAAGTGTTCGACACCCAACTTACTACGAAACTACTACCGATCGGGTACACTGCCCATTAAAGTATTGTTTTTAGTTTAGTCGACAAAATATAAATTTAAAACTTGAATCAATAAAATATACACCACATAACGACACATCAAAGGCAAACATTGTTGCCAAAGCCACATACTAAAGTTCTACCAAATAAATCATAAGTTTAAGTACTAAAGCATAATACCAAAATTAAGTACCAATACAACTAAATAAGTATTAATAATAAGTAAAATGTATTAAGCAATTTTTCCATATTGCCTACTTCTTCTTTCCCCTCAACAAGTTCTTGATGCCTTTTCCGATTGACCTTAACCCGCCTCGTTTCTCATCACGTAATTGGAATTGACCGTTTAAAATTTCAGTTTGGCGAGTGTAAAAGGCTTCCATGTTTGGATCAATGTTTGGTGGGTTTGAAAAGACTTGAGGAATATCATTAGACAAAGAATTGACAAAACGAGTGAGAGAAGGAGTGATTGCATGAGAGGTACCTTCTTTGTTTCCATCATTATCGTCATCGATGTGATGAGAGGAGGATGGTTGACCGAAGGCGGATGAAGAGGAAGTGGAAGTAGAAGGACGACCTCTTTTCGTGCCATAATCCTTTCGAGTCTTTTGCTCTTGGTGAGTGGTAAGAGGATACATGACATGATCGTACAAGACCTAGTTATCATTTGACAACTCGGGATTTTTAGACATGAGATGTTTAAACAAACGAGTTAATAGCATACCGTATGGTAGAATTAACCGAGCTTTTTAATGATAAACTCCATTCATTTTGCAACGAAGAATGCAAGATTGTATGGCTCGTACCTAGCGATACAATAAAGCATGTGACAAAGACACGCGGGAACATGATCCCGGTTACCATCAAGACAAAAGACATTTTCAAGAATTATATCGACCCATATCTTCATAATTTGTGTGATTTCATTTGTTAAGATTTGATTTTCCTCCACATCAATGACTTTATCATGACGGATACGAGTGACAACATCCTCCTATTCATCTTGAACGTAAAGTTTGATTTCATTGGGGGAAGGAGGATTGGTTTGATATGGACCACCCGTTGGAACGCTAGACACCAAGTAGTCAAGTGACCACTTGTCAAAAAAAGAACAAGCACCTTTGTAGCGAATACCGAGAATTTGACCAAATTCTTCGAGAGTGAAAGAGAAGAGTTGGTTTTGAATAACGAATTCGACAAACATTTGACCTTCCAAATCATAGTTGACACGGTATTGACTATAAAACTCTAGAATAAAACGAGGAACAATTTGCTCACTTATTGTGAGAAGACACTTAAACCCAACATACTCAAACATGGCATTAAAGAATCCAAACATATGTTTTAGGGATGTGTTGTATTCGCTGGAAATTTTTGTAATATAGCTTCTAGTATTTTTGTGATCGTTAACAATTTTACGAGGCATTATTACCTATAATAAAAATAAGACACAATTTTATTGTTGTGAACTCGAATTATAAGCAACAATTTGTGCCTAGTGTGTGCCTATATGCAATAAATGTGGAGTTGCGGCTAACTCGAGACTAAAACAAAACCTATGAGTTAACCCAAACACTCCTTAATTCAATTTTGCTCATCCAAACATGTCGAAAAATATTTATTGATTAAATATCTCGAATGATGTTCATGAGATCATTATGCATGAATGCAAAAACATTTTTAGAGTGTATTGACAATGCATTAAAACATTTGTATGGTGTTCCTAACGTGAGAAATTTTGAAAGAAATTGAGGTTTTTGTTCATATCAAAATTTTTGACAAACACACTTAATTATGCAAATCCTATGTCTACGAGAAGCATATTAGTTATACATTGTGTTATTATAGTCCTAATTGCACACAACCAAAAGAAAAATGAAAATCCCCAATTTTGATTTTGTGTTCAATTATGAACCCTAGACACGAGTTAAGAAGAAAATTGATGAAATGACTTACAATTAATGATCTTTATCATGTTAGGATTGATTATTAGTGTTGATTTGATCTTAAATTTGAGTTTTAGTGGTTGATTTTGAAGTTTGGTGGGTTTTTGGTTCGTTTCATCGTTGCAGTGGGAGAGAAGAGGGTTGTTTAGTTTTGTGTTTATCAAATGAGGTTGCAGACATAATACCTGACTGGTGGCAGTCCCATATCGACATGGGGGCTGCCTGATTAAATCAAGGGACCGCCTTATTTATGGGGGCCGCCTCTAGTGGAGGGTTTTGGACCAAGAGTTTAGAAAGGAGTGACGTTTTAATTTGCATTTCGCTAATTAAAAATGCTTAAAATACTTCGAATGAAGTAAATAAGTTGTTACGACACTGAATGGGAAAATAACTAGAATCAAGAGAGAAGAAATTAAGAGAACAATTTATGGAATGTGTTCCATCATTCCTAAACCAAGACGAAGATAATTAAAAGATTCACGTTTAAGAGGTTTAGTGAGGATGTCGGTGATATTGTCGACGAACGAGACTTTTTTAATGGAGATATGTCATTTCTAGACATTGTCTCGAAGGAAATGGTGATGGATTTCGATGTGTTTAGTCCATGAGTATTGCATCGAGTTTTTGCTAAGGTCAATCGCGCCTTTGTTATCGCACATTATCAGGACGTCTTCGAGTCGAATTTCGTAGTTGATAAGAGCTTGTTCCATCCATAGTGCTTGTTGACATGCCTTTTCGGTGCTTACTTATTCGGATTCGGTCGTACATATAGCAAGATCAGTTTATTTCTTTGAGAACTATGATATTAGACAACATCCTACGAACGTACAAATACCGCTTGTGCTTTTTTGGTCCATGTAATCTCCCGTATGATCAGAGTCGGCATATACTACGGTTTCTACGCCGGTCCCCTTAGGATACCATAATCCTAAGTGCGTAGTGCCTTTAATGTATCGGAAGATACGCTTAACTGCTTTAATATGAGAGGTATTGGGATCCTCTTGGAAGCGTGCACACAGGAAGAAACTATACATGATATTGGGCCTACTTGCCGATAGGTAGAGTAAACTACTTATCATGCCTCGATACTTGGTACTATCTATCGAATCACACTCTTTGTCTTTTATGAGTTTTGTATTCGAGAACATGGGTGTTTTCATTGGTTTAGATTCTTTTAAGCCAAATTTCTTAAGCATTTCTTTAATATATTTAGATTGATTAAAAAAGATATCGTCTTCCATTTGTTTTATTTGTAATCCAAGGAAGAAGTTAAGTTTACCCATCATGCTCATCTCGAACTCATCATGCATGATTTTGGCAAAGTCATCTCACATGTCTTGACAAGTCGAACCAAATATAATGTCATCGACATATATTTAAACGATGATGAGGTTTGAACTTTTCTTCTTTGTAAAAAGTGTGTTATCTACCATTCCCATGTTATATTCATGTTTAATAAGAAAGGCCTTTAATCTATCATACCAAGCTTTAGGAGCTTGTTTAAGACCATATAAATCTTTCTTAAGTTTATAAACATGATCTGGTTATTCGAAGTCAATGAATCTCGAAGGTCGTGCCACATATACCTCCTCATTGATAAAACCGTTCAGGAATGCACTTTTTACATGCATTTGGAATAACTTAAAATCTATGGCACAAGCATAGGCTAGTAAGATCCTAATAGATTCCAATCTAGCAACTAGGGCATAAGTTTCATCATAATTGATGCCCTCTTGTTGATTATATCCTTAGGCGACTAACCTACCTTATTATGAGAAACAATACCATTCTCCCACTTAGTTCCTATGATTTTCGTACTCTTAGGATGTGGTACTAACTCCCAAACATCATTTGCAATGAATTGATTTAATTCCTCTTGCATAGCGATTATCCAACTTTCATCCTTTAAGGCTTCATTCACATTCTTAGGTTCTATAGTTGATATAAATAAAAATAAGTTACTTTGGTTTTAGGCTTGAGACCTAAGTGTTCTTTGATTAAGGTTTCCTGTGACATTGCTTAATGGATGGTTCTTAGATTCTTTAATGTTGACAACTTCGTCAACTTCTAAAGTTTCATCGTCAATGTCAGTGTCTAAGACTTTCTTTTCAGCAACCTTAACTGCATCGTCTTCATCTAAGTCATCATCCACCAAGGATGATGTTTTAGATGGCGGAGGAGTTTCATCGAATGTCACATTGAGTGATTCTTCTATTTTCATGGTGTGTTTGTTTAGGATGCTATAGGCTTTGCTAATTTAGGCGTATCCTAGGAAAACACATTCTTATGACTTTGGGTCAAACTTGGTGAGGTAATCTTTGGTGTTTAGAATGAAACATTTACTTTTAAAAACTTTGAAGTAATCAAGAGTAGATTTCCTACATCTCAAGAGTTCATAGGGTGTTTTTCCTAAGATGGCTCTAATTAGGATTCACTTAAGGATGTAGGTTGAAGTACCTACGACGTTACACCAAAAATTTTATGGTAACAAATGTTCATTCAACCTTGTTCTACTCATTTCTTATAGAGTCCTATTTTTCCTTTCTACCTCGCCATTTGATTATGAAGTGCGTGGAGCCGAGAAGTTATGTGTAATATTGTTGGCATTACAAAACTCTCCAAATTGCACTTCATTATCAAATTCCCTACCGTGGTCCGTCCTAATTGACACTATAGCAACCAAGTTGATTTTTTATTTTCCTACTAAAGATTTCAAATTGATCGAAAGCCTTGGTTTTATTCTTAAGAAATCTTGTCCATGTATACCTAGAATAGTCATCTACTATGACTAAGGTGTAGAGGTTTCCTTCGTAACTCCGTACGGCGGATGGACCGAAAAGATCCATGTGAAGGAGTTCTAAGCATTTAGTCATTGAGACTATATTCTTAGCTTTGTGACTAGCATGAGCTTGTTTTCCTGTTTTGCAAGCATCACAAAAATGTTGATCAAACTTAAGCTTAGGTAAGTTTCTAACTAATTCCTTAGACGTCAATGATTGAATTAAATGCATATTTGCATGACCTAATCTCCTATGCCACAAAGTGAAGTTTTCTACAATCGTTGTAAGACATATTTTGTCTTTCGGATTCTTTCCTAATTTCATTACATACAAGCCACTTTTCCTAATACCTCTACCTATGACTTTTCCGTCCTTAGTGATTTCACTATCATGTTCAGAGAATATTACTTTACACTTATTATCACATATTTGAACTACACTTAGCAAGTTAAATCTCAAATTATCTACATGCTCTACATTTTCTATATTAAGAGAGTCATTAGAAATCGTACCTTTGCCAATGATGTTACCACGAAGATTACTACTAAAAATGACATTACCTCCATTGTATGCCTTGTAAGTTTAGAAGAACTTTTGATTTCCCGTCATGTGTTTGGACCAACCGCTACTTTTATCCATTCTTCGGGCTCCAAATCGATCCCAAGGCATATCTAATTATATAACACAATAACTCAAACATTTGGTCCCCAATATCTCATCGGTCTAAAGTTTTTCGCATTAAACATCCATTGCATTTGGTTGAGATGTAGGAATGGAGGACATAATCCCCATGGCATGTAACTTTGAGGTTGGAAGTTATTCCAAGTTATAAGAAAGCCATTTGGACGATTTTGTAGTCCAAGATTTCTTCTTGGTTGTGGTGTTTTAGAACGAGGATAAGAATTATTGACTCTTCTAGGAGGTGGAGTTTTTGACCGAACGTTTGGTTTAGAAAATCCAACTTCGGGTTTTAGAGAAGGTTTATAAAACCGTTTAATCTTATCATCACTAGCAACAGGAATTTTAACATTGTTGACCATTATATGTTTTGGTCTAGGACCCAAAATGGATTTTTGGAAAGAAATAAAATTTTATTTTTCTGACAAACAGATTGGCGGTCCCTGATTTACTTTGGGGGCCGTCTGTGCATTCTGGGGGCCACTCTTAGCAATTGGGGGACCGCCACCAGAGGGTGTCTCATTTTGAGATTTAACAAATTTTATTTCCTTAGTCCTGCTTGTTGATGCTTCAAATGAGTTAAACCCAAGACCTGATTTATCTCTGGAAGGTTTTTGAAAACTTAACATTTCATTTAGAGAATGTATACTCTTTTGAAATTGAGTTAGCTTGAACGCTTCCTCTTTTAATTTTTCGTTGTCAATTCTAAGTATTTGACACGTTGTACTTTCGAGATCAACTCCCTTGTTTCTCTTGAGTTTAGACAACTTTTCTTTTAATTCACTGAGTTCATTTTCTAAACTATTTCTAATGGCTTTTAAGCGTTTGTTCTTAGTGATTATTTTTAGACTCATCTTGCATCATTTATCATACTCACTATCTAAAATAAAGTCATCTATTGATGAGTTTTCATCACTAAAGTAAGAGGATTCGGAATGTACCTTGCTAGAAGCTTGAGCCATAAGGCACGTTTCGTCTTTAACCTTTTCATCATCTTCCTCACCGCTATCACTCCAAGAACCTCCGACGATAGCTCTTTGGTTCTTTTCCTTCGGTGGTTTCGAACATTCTCCGATAAGATGATTTGGATCTCTGCATCTAAAGCATTTCCTATCACTTTTGCCGTTCTTGTCGTCTTGGATTCTTTGAAACGTCTTTTTGTCATTCCGTGGTTGTCTTACGAACCTTCCTCTTCACTTGAAAATTTTTTGAAGTCTCTAACCGCCATGGCGTATTCTTCGTCTTCACTTCCGGAAGTTGAACACTCTTCATCACTAGATTCCTTCTTAGCTTTTAAAGCAAGCGATTTTCTTTCTCCTTTACCTTTGACTATTTCGAAATCTTTCTTGATGATCATCTCATGAACTTTGAGGTTCCCGATGAGTTCATCAAGTGATAATGATGTCAAGTCTTTCGAATCTTCAATCGTCGTGACCTTTGCTCTCCATTTAGGATGTAGAGCCCTAAGAAAATTTCTAACATAGTTCTTGTTATAGTAACCTTCATCATGAGCTTTTAGACTAGTAATAATAGTATTAAACCTAGCAAAAGCACTATCAATAGATTCATCTTCGGAAATGACGAATTGTTCATATTGTTGTACCAAAAGGTCGATCTTGTTATCTTTGACTTGGCTATTACCTTGATGGGTGATTAACAAGGTTTTCCAAATTTCTTTTATCGTATTACACATGAGAATTCTTTCATATTCTTTTCTAGGTAAAGCGTTGAAAATAACCATTTTGGCCTCGTTATTTTTCGCAAGTCTTTTCTTAAGATCATCATTTTGTTTTTCAAAAGGGGCAACCTCATCTAGTTTGGTTTCCGGATTATTTTGAATGGGTTGAAAATCACCGTTAGTAATGACATGCCAAAGTTCAAGATCTTTTGACTTCACATATGTTTCGAATCTATTTTTCTAATAAATAAAACTATCTTCGAAAAGTGGTGGTCTTTGCATAGATTTCCCTTCTAGATATTTGTCGGAATCCATAGATCTATCCAAGCTTTAAAATACAATATATTTTAAAGATCTTGAGTGACCTCGGCTTTTGATTCCAATTGTGGAAACTAGAAGGAGGGGAGTTTGAATAGTTTACTGGTTAATTGGCGTTTTAAAACTTTTTTTGTGATATCAACTAACGATATGAACAACCAATATATCTAATCTACTTACAATTCAATCACAATACAAACAATAAATGAGAAACGTAAATAAAAGAAATGGATAGAACGATCAAACCACAATACCGAGAATTATAGTGGTTCGGCAACGAAGCTCTTCTTCGCCAAACTCCACTCCCCGAGTATCCGACTCGAGATTTTACTATGTCAACAAGCTCCTTTCAGGCGAAGAAAACCGTTTACAAGTCGCTTACGTTGTTTTCCGACACTAAGCTAAATGTCGAGTCATAATCTTAACTAGAACCAATCTACCACTTTACCAATGTATTTTAAGGACTAAAATACTAACGACCCAAAATCAACACTATCGGATTTATATACTATCTGATTTTACACACTAACACAAGATCAAGAAAATAAAGGTTTGGATCTTAGAAGAAGATAGAAGAAATCACTAATCTACAACACTTTATTTCTTGGCGAATACGAGTGTTCTTCTCTTGCACTTGATAGAAGGAGGAAGAAGAAGAGATTAGATCACTTGAAACAAGATTAAACTATGTTACTAATCAAGAGAAAGAAAGAGCATTTTAGAGAGAGAAAGAGATTTGAAAAATCTGTGCAAAGAGGTCTGAGAAACTGCAAGGAATAGTGAAGTATTTATAGCCATGACAAGATAACGTCTCCTGTGGGCGGTCTAGGCGGTCCCAAATATATCTGAGGGCCGTCCTGCCTATCAGGGGGCCGCCCCTAGGTAGACGCGCCCATTTTTGTCCTGTAATAGGAAATGTAAAATATGGTGTAGAAGGTTCCATTTTGGGAGGAAACTAGATTTTGACTTTTTATATTTAATTAAAATATTTCTTAATAAATGAAAACATTTTGTGTATTTTTATTTTGTAAAAATGTAACGTTTAAGAAAAAATTTATTTTCTTGATCACTAATCATGTTTAATAATTTGTTTATACATACCTTAAGTGATTTACGTCGAAATAATAGTTTACAATTAATAACGTGTAAACGTTTATTTTTATCGTAGATGTTTTTACATTTTGTCATCTTCAAAACGTAGAGGAGTCGAAAAATATAAATAAAGTTTTTAGACATTATTTGTATTAACAAAAATCATTCTTAATAAATGCATCTAAACTCAGGTTTAACCTTTCCAAGCCTTTTTAGATAGGTTAGCTAATTCATGGACCCACTCATTTTATTTTGCGTTCTTGTTGTCATAGACCAGTGCTTAAGTACACTCCTTCTCTTGACTTTAGCACATACGCCTTAGTTTTATTATGTCTTTAAATAATATCGGTTGACATATTATTCAACAAGTAAGCATGCACTTAAACAATAATAAAACTACTTTGACACAACCGAGCACTTATCTAGTGTTGAGATCGAGAGCCACTTTGAGAATCAACTTTGGGTCTATCCCAAGGGTCATGACATAAGGCAAAAAGGCATCTTTAAGTCCTATGTCTTCATCAGCATCGCCCGTGATCATTCCGGGTGGAATTTCTCACTCCTCCGTGTTCATGTCGAATCTTTTCTCTGTTTGCTCTTCGTCGGTTCTCCCTTTATTGGGCCTCCTTTTGTCATGTATTTCTTAGTTTTATATTTAACTTTTAAAAGCTAGTCCTACTTAGAAAATTAAAATACAATAAAGAAAAATACTACTTGGCCTGTAAGCCTCCCCTAAATCCCGAACAATTAAAATATAAATTAGGCAAAACATCTACATCACAACCTCGTGGTTTATATTTTAAGTCTATGGCTCAGGCTTGTGTCATGCATGATCAATAATTAAAAGCAGAAAAGTACTTAATTAAATGCAGATGAAAATACTTAAGCTATGATTTACTAGGACATACTATATATGCACATGCACCGTATATATAACCCATCCTAAAGTACACGCAAACCACAAGATTCAGCCGCTACTTGTCATTCTATCAATGACGGTTCTTACCCTATTGCTACATATTTCCAGTTTAAGTAAATTTAGTCTTTTGAAATTTTGCAAACCCTTATTAGGGTTTTCTTATTCATTAAAATTTTAAAAGCATGTGATTTAGGTAATAAGAAACCCTAAATCACAAGTTTGATTCTTTTTCATAAAAAAATTATTATGTCTTTTTTTTTAAATTATTCTCCTACAAACCCTAGTTATGTATCTGCATGTTTTTAAAACCATATTTTCACTATTTAGAATCAAATATTACAAATTTAGTTCAAACTGAAAAACTGTTAGTTTATGTAAACTTATCGTTTAGTCACCAAGATTTATGAATAGTCAATTTTAATGAACCCATATAGCTAGGGTTTATTAAAATCGACTTCCTTAGGGTTAGGTTTAGCTTGGAATAGTATTTCTTGCTTCCCAATAATCTTCTTTCTTTTATGATCACTTATGGTTACCTAGGGTTTCCATATTGGTTTTAACATATATTTAACAAAGTTTAAACCTTTCTAAAAAAATACTTAAAACCCTAAATCATAAAACGAAGACCAAGATTAACATGCAAAGAAAAATCTAAGAAACCCTAGTTCTTGTATTTATGACAATTAGGGTTTTCATGAAAAATCTTGAATTAGGGTTTTCCTTATTGAATCGACGCCCTCAAGGATTAGATCCTTATGTATTTTAATTCAAAAATCCACTAAACCTAAATGTCGACACCCTAATTGGATAAACCCTTGTGTATTTCGACTAGGTCAATTGCAAAGCAAGAAATCAAGATTAGAATACAAAACCTTAAATTACAAAAACCCAAATATGCACAAATCAACTAAACTACATGCATAACAAAATCAAGAGTTGATTTTTATTGAAATATTAGCGATTATTAAGAACCCTAACTAGGTTATATATGTATAGGATGGCTCTGATACCAGTGTTAAATTCTAGTGGTCACTAGCATGACTATGTACATGCACAATGGAAAATAAATAAATAAAGTCATGCAAACCAAAACATTAATAGTCAGATCTTCCTATTAGTGCTATAATCTAACTAACACTTATAAAGGGTGTTTAGAATAACTTACTTGTTAATCCTACTATGTCTAAGCTCCTTTAAACTTTTTAGCTGCACAGAATACCTTCTTTTTGATCTTGATGTTTCACTTGAACTTCTAGTGTTTCGGGAATGATCACCACTTCTGGACTGCATAGGTAATCCACCATACTCTGTTGTGGCGGATTTCACACATGCGAAGTTTTACATCCTCCCTAGACACTAGTACCTAATCGCTAATCATTGCAGTGTAGTATAGGTAAGACTCGGGGGATTATCGTTCTCTAGGGGAATAGGGAGGTAGGTTCGAACTGTATGTCACTAAGATCTAAGGGTTGAGGGAAGAGTATTTTTGTGTTTTTATATTTTTTTAGAAATAAAATTAAAATCTCGGGTTTTGAAGGAGGGGTTTTTAACTAAATTACAACTAATTCTAAATGCAAGAAATGTAAATTGGTGGGAAACTCGTATAGGTAAACAAACGTGCTCACTTAATCATGGACTACTCCTTAGTTTCTCTCTCTAAATTATTACCCGTCATCCTCGTTAGTGTAATGTGTAAGTATTCCCCTAATTCAAAAACGAGTTGGTCAAGCTCGGATTCTACATGGCAACCTAGTCAACCTGTCAAACACACTCCTTCCCAATAGTAAATCACGCGCAATAAATACTTAATAAGGAATCTACCCAAACTCAAGTAGTTATGAAGAACTAATTGTAGGTTTTATCTAACCTAATCATGTTTTCCTAGACGTCTATGCTAATGTAATATCTTAGCTAGTTTTCTAGAGCCTAACGCTCACACCATTAACAAGAAGCAATAAAATCAAAGATTACAAACTAGGTTTCATGCAATCATAAGCAAACATTAATTAAATTAGGCTAGCGTGTTAATAGAAAACGAAGAACAACATATAATCAAACACATAGATATACTGAATGTTTAAATGGATAAAGAGACTTCACTTCAATTAAACATGTGAGTATGTGAGTACAAGAGGGTTAAAAAGCCTTAAAAATTGTTCAAAGCTACTACACTAAAAGTTCTCCTAAGTTTCCATACGAATTATGAGAACAAAGTGGTTATATTTATAGAATTAGGGTTCTGACGACATCGCTAGGGTTTTGTGACGCCGCCAGCCCGCCAAAACCTTTTAGGTTTTCTTCTGTCGGCTAATCGTGACGTCGTCGCTATGTATTGTGACGCCGTCACTAGGCAATTTGTGATGGCGTCAACCACTTCTTGTGACGATGACTCCGCAACCTTAGAAGTCACACTTTGCATCCAAAAATCAACTTTCTAGCCATATTTGGTAAAGGCGTCAAGATGGGAGTCGCCAACTTGAAAAGTTGTGTTTTTGTCTAGTTTTTTCCCGAATCGAGACCAAGTCATGTGTTTTTCTTCGAAGTGCTTCCCAAATGCTAAAATAACAAAAAGAAAGGATCAAGTACAATATTTGGGCATATTTGCATGATTTTAGGGGTTAAATGACTCTGAAAATGTATAAAATGGCACCTCATAAAATACTCTTACACTTAAAATTTGCTTGTCCTCAAGCAAATGAGCTTTCTACCTAGTAAATAGCAAAGTCGGGGGCATTTAACCTACTAAGTAAAGATAATTTATGGCACAACCGGATCAACCTTGTAATTACAAGCACGAAAATCATATACTAGCACCGCACATACGTGTTTGGATTCTCTTTTTCTCTCGGGTGTATAATAAGTTATAACAATATAGAAAATAAGAAAATAAACACTCAGTACATGTCATAGCATATAGATTACCATAAGCTTGATAAAAGATCAAAACCTGCATCGTTTTGGCGTAAGCACCTAGGAATTACTATCAAAGAGGTGTTTTAAAGGGTTGTAACATTAGGTGTAGGGTAAAGGAATCACAATTAGGGATAATGGGTGATAGTTTTTACAGTGTGCAAGCTAATCATTCGACAGATCACCATGTAATATGCTTGCGTAAGCCAAGACTCGACAAAACTCTAACAATCATACACAACTCTACATCAAACTCTTTCTTTTCCTTTCTTGACTATTCTTAGCAAAACATAAGCAGATGGAAATCTGTATCATCAGCATATTTGTTGCTTTTTTTTCATTTTTTACTATTTTTCTACTTTTTTCATCTCGTTTACTCCCTTTTTTTCTTACTTTTTATATACACTTTTGCCCTGCCATCTGCTGAAAGTAAAATGATATACAAGACTCAGGATTTATATTGACATCCCTACATATGCGTTTATAACAACTCAATAATAAACTAACTAATGACCCGAATTAGAATGATCAATAAACACAGAGTATATTAAGCACGTATGGGGGTAATAATTTGTTTTTCTTCCCTAGTTTTTCATAAAATAAAACTATCACGAGTCTCAATCGTCCCAAAACTGTATACACTAACAAATGACTCGACTTAACAATAATGTAATCAAGCAAACAATTAACTATGGTTAAACAATAGTGATAACAATAATGTAATAAAAATGAGTATATACAAGGGGGCTAAGGCGATTTGGGTGTGACATATAAGTGGGGTGTGAACAATGCTCTTCATTAATAATTCGGAATCCACTGGAAAATTACGAGAACCACGAAAAAGATAGGCTTAGAGGGGTGTATCAGGGGTATCTTGCACTAAAAATGAGTAAAAGCAAGAGTGTAGGGGCATTTATATGACCAAGAAGATCATCATAACTATAACAAACACAGGCTAAAAACAAGGGTTATCCTAATGCCTCTTATCACTTAGTAAATCCTAATTACACGAATGCGATCTCACTAGCAGTCTCGAGATGCATCGCTAAAGCAAGTAATAGAATCTAATATACTAGCAGTACACTATCATAAGCATTAAAGATGAATGCTTTTATATTCCTAAAGATCTAGGCGCGAATCTCACATTTTAGGGGTGAAATTTTGAGTGATAGGGTTTTTGTGCTAGTCATATAACTCCTATCAATGAGACGCTTCTAATATTACAGTTTAACTGATATATGCCATAATTTTTTTTTTAATTTGGCTGAAATTACCGTCCTAAACTATGTTTCGGTATATTACACATCGTTTTAAAGACAAAAAAAATGCAAATGAAAGAATAGTTTCTAAGGCTTTTATTACCCCTCTTACACCTAAGTTGAATATTGTCTCCAATGTTCTAAACGTATCCGAAAAACGAATAAAGGGAAGATAAATAAAAAACGAGAGAAACTGATACTCTCCTGGTTTGCTCAATAACGGAGAAGGAGTCAAACTCCTCCCCTCTTTTAGGAGTTTCGGCCGACCTACACAAACACCGCTTGGGGTTGTTTGATTGGTATTTTGTCATATTACACCCTCTAATATTTATCTAGGATAAATATTAGACTATGTGTAATTACCGTTTAACCCTTTAATGAAAATAACGCCGTATTTTTATTTCCTCTTTCATTTCTTTTTCATTTTATAACTCGTTTCTCATTTTCGCTTGTGTTGTCCCGTTTAGTGCACCAGTGTGACCCTTTGCATTTCTGTGAAAGCTAGATGTGAAAGACGTTGTTTGATTGCACACAATCCTTTCACTTCAGAACTCATAATTTGTTTCTCTTATCAATGAACAAACAGATAGTGTTTTCTAATTAAGCATATAAGAAACACGAATTTTGGACTTCCAAGTCGTTCCTGAACTTCAGACCAATACTAACAAGTTGTTTATGGTTTCCTTGCATGAGGCGGAACGAGATGTACTAATTTATTCTTTTTAGCGGTGTTAATTTTTGTAAAAAGACTGATTTTTTTTTTGTTACAAACGAAAAAGGAAAAATCTATTTATGGTCTTTTTTTAGTTATTCTACTAATACTCGAAGAAGAGTCAAGTTTTAATCAATACCCTTATACCACATTTTGGAAATTTTTGTGCACCTGTCCCATTAAGTTCTGGTTTCGCCACTCCTAGTCCATATCGTTGCAAATGGTATTTGTAGTTGGTTGTTAAACTAATAACGTTCAAAATAAAATTCTGTATTTCAAAAAAAAAAAAAAAAAAGGTTTCCAGAAAATATTGTTTAGACACTTCAAGTTCAACCACATTTTCATTGCTTCTTTAATCCCACCTCCTTTGAGTCATTGAGTGGTGCTATCATATATGGTCTTATTCCTCTTTTCGTATAACAAAATATTATAAAGTTTCCCTTCTTGTCGAAACATTATTTTTGATCTCATTATCTATTAATTTATTGTCATTTTCCAATCCGGTGGGTCGTAAAATGTAGCACGAGGTTTTCGTCACATGGATTTCACTTCGCCGTAGCGTATCGTTATAGTTTACACATTGTGTTTTGTCCTAATTCTTCTTTTGGAGATTGCTAGGAGGATCTAGGTTGTATAAACTTTGCACATCGTTTGTACAAGCCAATTTTGAACCATGCATGGATCTAATTAATCCATAATTAAGAAATTCGATTTTTTAAGCCTATGCGCAACGATCCTTTTGCATAATTGATCTCCCAAAGTCGAGAATAAATTCTCAGTGTACGTATCATCTTTCTCCCTTATATATAGCGACTTCACAAAGAACTATTTACTCATATATAACTTCACTTCAATATTTTTTAATAGAAGTTATTCCAATTATTGACACCACACATTATAGTGTACCTAACAACTAACTAATCTTATTGTAAACAAATGAACATATAATTAGGTGTTCATACTATTTTAACGCATAAAAGTAATGTGTCACAAGACCTATGGATTATGCGATGCACATGTGGCAATTTCTTAGTGGAAAACGAGGTTAAGAATGAAATAATTAAGCCATAGGTTTGAATAAAATAAACGATACTCCAATATTGGGAGCAAATCTCAATATTCTCATCTGATGAATCAAGGAATAAAGCAATGCTAGTTAACTACCAATCTGTAAAGGTAAATTAACTTCTTACACATTGTTCCACACACAAGTAATCCACATGGTTCAAAGTCTTCAAACCTTACACACAAGTAATCCACATGGTTCAAACTATGTGAAATTAGTCGGTCAAAAAGTCAGAAATCATGGTTACTCAAAAAATGCTCAAATTTTATCCAACACACGGGAGTGAAAAAATGTGCATGCACGAGGTACTCCATCGCTAGTCGAGGCCAAATGTCTCTTGTACATGACTGGAAATCTCTTTCAAACAATAATTTCGTATTCAAGAATTGATCTTTGTATAAATGGTTACACTTGTAGTCGCAAAACAATACGTAAAGAACTTTGAAATTCGAAAGAATACTAGATACATGCAAAAAGTCCTCTTTCCTTTGAATTTAGTAGTCGATTACTTGCTTCGACGGAAAGAAACTACATTATGAAAAGACATTTACGAGGAATCGAGCTCATCTAAATTTCCGTGTTAGCAAGTCAGAAATATTAGAATCACGCGATATATTTTTAGGCGAGTATCGATCATGTCAAAAGTCGAAATCATAAAGCTATAAGTAAGTTATGAGTTGGAGATGTAAGTTGTACCTGTTGATTTTGACAAAGATAGTTGTAACTTGTAAGGCAACAACTATAAATGACATGTGTGTAAATACTTCTTAGTCATGTGATTATTCTTCAAATGTAGTAGTTGGTTAAGTTTACAAGCGTGTGTTAAAACTTAAAAGTTATTTTGAGCAACTCATCATTTTCTTGAATTCGTCTAGATATATCTGTGTGATTAGACACAAAGTTTTCCAGTAAAAAGTAAGTGGATTCTTTTTTACTGGTCTAAAAGCCAACCTTTCTTTTGCATATTCCCACCCATCTAAAATAATTTTCAATAGATCATTCACTGACGTAGTTACAACATGTCGACATTCATTTTGCAAATTTATATTGTTAATCTACCATAAACAAAAAAGGTAACAGTATAGAAAAAACTATCTTGTAAGTACATCGGTTTTTTTTATCGGAACGCATGAAAGGATTGTCATTCGTCTATCTATTGACCTCTATCGACCGGTTTCAAGTTATGCACGATCAAATAAATATGACACCCGCTTTATATACAGTATCGACTTTTATCAAAACATAAACAATTTATCAAACATGACAGTATACAAGAAAGTACTTTATTAAACAAGGAAATTATAGAGAAAATGGGTATCGAAAAATCATTCATGTTTTTATACTTTAAGGCTATGTCTTTTATATGCAAATCATATCTTGATGTATTTTTTGGGTAAAGGGTTCCTAATGGAGTTTTGGTTTACTTACTATGGTAAAAACTAATGTTCACTTTTCAACACATGCGTTACATTATTCTTATTAGCACATGAATATTTGGTTTAATCATAATATTCTTCCTAATACATGTGAATCAACTATTTACTCATGTTAAGCTTTTGGGTCCCTAGTCACAAACACTATGCAGAAACTAAAATATTCAATCATAAATAATTTATGTTGAATGCAACGTGAAACTACTTGAAAATGTATGAGAACAAATGGGTTGCTTTATTATATAGTTATTGCAGAAAAAATCAAATAAATGCTTCTAAGAGAATCCAATAAACTTCTAAATCCTAGTTAATTAAAATAATGATTTATTTTAATTTGAAAAGGTCCTACCACTAGTTGTCTAAAAAGGTAGAGAGGGATGCTTCCTCAATTTCTACCATGAAATTTACTTATAAATTCACACCTTAAACCTTTCATTCTCATTCCCAAATCTCTTCACTTGTTAACTACGTGTGTGCGTGTTCTCTTCTTTTCCTCTTCATTTCTTCAACACTTTATTCATTTCCTATAAGTTCCAATCTTGTAATCTTTCTAACACATCACTTAATTATTCAAGCACACAAATGACTAACCCGAATGCAGTTGTTTCTGACACCCAGTCCGCGATTGCTATGGCAATCACGGGCGGTGTCAATAACGCATCTCTTTTTTCACCTTCTATCGCGAATTCTCCTTACAATAATATCAATCTTTTTCCAAGGAACAAGTTTCCAAAAAGTATTGAACACATGGCCAAAAATGTTGCATGGGTTGATGCTATGAGAGCTTCTTCTCCTACAAGGAACCATTCCGAAGATAGTGAAGAGAAAAAGGGGTGGATGGTAAGTATTTTTTGTTCGTAGTTAATAACATGTTTTGCTTTTCTTATAGAAAAACAATGAATTTGAATTGATTTTTGGTTTAATGTTGAAACAGATTAAGCATCCTTCGGCATTGGGTGTTTTCGAAGAGATCATGAGTGCTGCGAAAATGAAACAAGTCGTGATATTTCTTGATTATGATGGCACTTTGTCTCCCATTGTCGAAAACCCTGATCAAGCTTACATGGCTCCCGAGGTTAACTTCTTTATCCATCTCTTTATATACGTGTGCACGTGTATACTAAAGGCGAATCCTACTTTTGAAATAAGTTGTTTTAGGTTAACAGTTTTGAACTGCTAATTATCTAAAACAACTTATTTCAGTATCGCAGAGGAATATGAATAAGTGATCCTAATCACTGTAAAAAAATGCAACAAAAAGTTTTGATGCCCTTAAAGATTAGGTCATTTATGTGTTAATCTTGTGTGTTAAGTTTCTCTTTTCTAAAAAAGTAGTTTAAATGGTTAAAACAGATGAGGGAAGCAGTGAAAAATGTTGCAAAATATTTCCCTACGGCTATAGTTAGCGGGAGGTGTAGAGCAAAGGTACATTCTTTTTTGTTCTTTGGTTAACTTTTATTATTGAAGCAATAATTAAAGGGTTAATTACCTAAAAATGTATTAAACTTGACATTTTTTGTCATTGTATGTAGGCTACTATTTTTTTTGTCACTGTGTGGCTGAACTTTTAAATTCGTGCTATTGTGTGTATTCTGCGACTATTTCTGCATGTAAAATGATCATTTTACCCTTCAAATTTTAAAAAAAGTAAGGGTAAAATGGTCACAAAATACACACAATAGCACGAATTTAAAAGTTCAGCGACACAATGACAAAAAAAATAGTAGCCTACATACAATGACAAAAAGTGTCAAGTTTAGTACATTTTTAGGTAATTAACCAATTTTCATAACTAAGGTTATACAAGTCTCATATATTGAGGTGCATTAAACGTTTATCTGGGTAAACTTAATGTGTCATGTGAGTGAAACTAGAAAAGTTGCACCCGCTCGTTGTGGCGGTGCTTTATTGTTTACGGTGAGGAAAATAGAATATATATGTAATATTAGAGATTTCATAATTACAACTAAATATATGGAAAAAATTTATAATTACTTAATTCGTTGTAAACATTACGAAAATCGTACGTCTGTAAAAAACATATTAATATCAGGTTTGTTTTGTTCGTAATCTGTAGACCTTTTCGTCGGTATTTCTTTATTAAAGAAATCGCTAGATATGTTTATTCATAGAAATTAATCGATTTTCCCCGGATGCGTTGACGTCTCCTTTTTTTCTTTCTAGTTATTGACGCGGAAAGGAATACAGAAGATTAAAGATACAATTAAATAGAAGCCCTATTCTTTTCTCTCTTTTTTCCTTTTTTAGAATAAGAGAGAAAAGAGAAATAATAAATGTGTATTCAACAACCGCAAGTCTTGGGTCCAGGTTGAAATTCTATGGAAGTCGAATAAAAACTCTGGTTTTACGAAAATAGAATGATTTGTATGCGTCAAACATGAACCTAGATTTGCACCTAAGAATTTGATTGATGCATTTCAAAAACTGATTGATAAAAAATGAGGAAAGTGAAAAAGTGCAATACACTTGTTAGGTCTAATTTTATGTCTCCTATGTAGGCATAAATATAAATGCTCATCCATAAATAATAATTATATTTAAAGAATAAACGTATAATATTAAAAAAAAAAGAAAATATAAAACCTATATAATGGTATTTGCGTCTTTGAGTAAATTATTCAATTTGATTTGTATTGTGAAAGAAAAACAAAAAAGGAATATTTGTTATCTTCGATACACGAATTATTTTTGAACTTTCAATCATTCAAAGGTACTTCATGTTATTCTAGATGGTTAATCTCTTAAAATCTTGAATAACACTTCTAACATATTCATATTATTACATCGTAATAACTAAAAGGGGACTCACACCCTAGATTAGCGGTGAGTATACCGGACCGTCGACCGGACCGGACAGAAGACCGACCCGGACCGGACCGTACCATTTCGGTCCGGTCCGCGGTCCGGCAATATGGACCATTTCGGTCCTTGGTCCGGTCCGGTCTTATCCGGTCCGGTCCGGTCTTGGACATATGCTCACCCCTACCCTGAGGGTCATTATATAGTGCAATAACTTGGTCTTCAAGTTACATTACAACACCTCCTCTAGTTTGCTAGAAACGACAATCGGACCCCTCTTTTTTTTCTTGTTCGACCGGTCACAACCAACACCCTACGGGTTTGGTTTTCGTACTAACAAGTCCCTCACTTGTTAATATCTATTAATTAGATATAACGTCTAACATTATAATTAATGACCGTTTAATATTTCGTGAAGTATATTAATATAATTAATATACTACGAATATATTAATTACATTAATAAACGTATCCATTGTGTATACGCGTGTGCCCCCATAGGCTCACGTAATTTCCCGAACATATATTATTTGATATATGTACATATTATCCCAACAGTTGCAAGACATTCATGACATACT
>BQNB010053148.1:0-40155 GCA_026074375.1 Tanacetum coccineum
TTTGAATTTCAAATATTTGTCCTTCTCTACTATTCTCTCTATGCATTCATGTTCGATATGATTGATTCAAGATTCATGTGACCTATCAACATTCTATGAGGATGAAAGGAATTAACGAAAATGAATGTATTTGGTCTTCAAGGAGTGTATATGAAAGGAACTACGAATCACTTATGTATAAACTCGTAAGACCTTTGTCATCCGAAGGTTGATGTTAGCTTTTAGCTTTTGGATGAGTTTTTTAACATATGTTGTTAAAATGCTTGAATATAAATATTCGGATATGACCTTTAACGTTTGCGATCACAAGTTAAAATTACTTGAATATTTCTAACAAAATATTTAAGTTGTCAAACCTACTTAGATGTGTATTATATTTGTATCTAACATTCCCTTGACAAAAAAGTGAATTATTTAGAAGAAAGCGAGATGATAATTAAGAAAATGTGTGCATGAAGACTTTTGGGAGATTTAAGACCATTTTGCGACTATTATGACTTTTTAGATTGTGACACTAGAGACCGCGTGAATTAAAAAAGATATTCTAGTGTAAGGATATATATATACCTACATGCATAAGACACATAGATTTAAGCATGTAAGAGTATTTAAGCATGCATCAACACGAGATTAATGTGTAACACTATATGACATCTAATATTTTATCATGATAGGCATACATAATCCGTTATGCATCAAACCGACATAGTGTGAGTGCACAATTAACACATAAGTCATGCAAAAAGATGCTTAAGAAACATGATTACTTTAAATGCAAACATCATGTAAAACATGTTAACAATTAGCATTTAAGAGCATGTATTATTTAGATAAACTAAGAAATATTATATCAAAATTGCTAGACAAAAACAAAAACCTTTATAATAAACATGCATTCAATAACTAAGCAAATAATCGTTGAGCATCAAGAAAATTATGAAGGCATATAATCATATCACATAGGATCAAGTTATCATCTTGAAACTTCAAAAACACATATGTGAGATGCAATAAATCTAGGTATGTTTAATAAAACTATGATTACTATTTGTTTAATAAGAAATTATAATGAAAGACAAATTTTATCAATGTAAACTAACTTTAGGCACATTTAGGAAGAGCCATTTAATCAAGTTAGAGGATGAATATGAGACTATTACTAGTGCTGCTCAGTTCAGGCTAAACACAACTATTTTTACGTTATGTTAAATTAAATTTCTAGTACAATATGTTCTCTAGTAGTCATTCTATTTTTTTAAATCGAATTCCTAAATTTTCCTATGGAAGTGTACCAAATATGAAATTTCCTTAGTTTACTAATACTTGGCCTAATATGACTTAACTAACCATGTTTTAATTTTGATAGATCTAGAGGGTATATTATACACATAATCCTAATAGAGATGTGTTGAATGCTAGAAAAACGTAAGCAAATGTTTCAATTTTTTTGTTCAAGATCTATTGGTTTTGTTTGGTTTTCGATGAAATTTGCTTATTTAAAAGGAGTCTTATATGAAGTCATATAACATGTTATTTGGTCCACTTGTGATTTAAATGTGATTAGGTTTTCTAAAGCCAAGAGATGTGCTTATGTGTGACAATGGAGAAAAGACTACATTGTGAAAAGTGTCTAGTTTAGGTTACTTACCTTAATAGTTCTTGTGAATGTTCTATGATGTATGATTGAAGCGAGACATATTGTATCTTTCAATAAATATACTTTTCTAAGATGATAAAATTATCATTCTTATGAATGCTATATAAACTAATAGAACAAGTATTTGAATGAATAAATTTATTTGTTTATGCATTGACACATATTGTAGTAGTTTTTTAACTTTAATACCTTATATTTTACAAACAATATGTAATATATTATCTTGTAACATAACCATTCATGCTATGAAGAAAAATAATTTGCATAGGATATATATTATCCTTTATCAATCATTTAACAAGATAAATGCATGAATTCTTTAGACATAATGTTCCCCAAACATCATGTTTTCCTAGGTGAATGAATAAGCGTATTATGCTTATTTTAGAATTTAGCCGAATGTGAATATTAGCTTTGAGTCGTGCATTTAAGTTGTACGAGAAAAGTTTACATATGTTGTTAGTTTGCTCATGTTTAGTTTTTCAAAAATGACACATTTACCAATTGCATTGCAATGTAAATTGCTTGAATATTTCAGAGGAAACATCCAAGTCATCAATCATATTTCATTGTGTATTTTATGCGTCTATTAAACATATTAGTCTAATATTTGGAACACAACCAATGGACAATTAGACTCAATATGACATCATTAACATAAGTGTGAGTTATGATCTAATGGATATTCTTTTCGTCTTTGAAAAAGATGCCGTTATTTTCATATCAACCGAGTGTGATTGACTATGTAGATTCACGATAATATCTTTAGTTGTATTTTGATATAATCTTGAAGCTAGACAAATAAGAATCCGATTTTATGTCCATACTCAAAAACTTGTCAATTAGATTTGATAATGATATCAATCATAATTTGAATAATTGATTGATATATACTCAAAATATTTCTTGACCCTCTCACGAACACTCTTTAAAAGAAAATAAATAAAAATTTTCATAGTGTGTTCCATTAAACCAGAAAGAAGTTATTTATTATCATGCACAATATGCATAGTTTTTGACATTTAAAGAGTATAAAAGTTATCTTATTCATTTTTAAGCATTAAAAATCATTGTCGAAAACTGTTACATGTTTATATAATATTTTCAAGCTTTTGACTAAAGTGAAAGTTTTAATTTCAAGTGAGTGTCAATGTAAAATTTTATGCAAAGATAAAACTAGGAAAATAATGACTTTTCTTACCAAGAATGATAAGCTTTCAATTTTAGGATTTACAATAAATCCTAGGTTCATTTTCATTCAAAGATTAATTAATTGTGGTCGTGAGTTAGACCAATGCAAGCACATGTTAAGATCAAAAATACATTTTCTCTTACTTAAATACTAATGTATTACAATGATCTTTTATCTTGTTTAAACAACCCTTGTTTAAGTAAGATAATATTATGACATGATTTAGAGACCTTGTTGAAACTTTGATTAAATGAAAGTGTTAAATATTTTGTGGTGAAAAATTTTAACACTTGAACTAGTGACACGATAATTGTGCAAGACAATATTTTCAATAAATTTGACAAACTTGCTTAGCTCTTAATCCTAAGTGAGTTGTTATGCTTAATAAGATTTATAAGATGTTGATATAAAATTTGTAAACAAAATTATCTATGCCTATATGTAATGCAAGAGCAATGTCATAACTTAGTGCAAGAAGTCTAGCATAAGTCCCATTAATGCACAATCATGAAAACTAATAACGAGTAAATAATGTACATGGTATAGTTAAACTTATGTTATTAGTTGTAAAAATCTCAATCTACAAATTGCAATGACCACTTAATAATATTCTCTAACAATATTAAGACACAAGGAAACACATATAATCATTTAGCATAACACACAAAGATATTTGTCATCGTTTTATTTATTAGATACAACAATGCATACTTAGCTCGGTTTTATTTGAAAATGAATTAGTTTCCTCCCCATTTTAAAAATTAACCAATTTTAATATTTTGAAAAGATAAATACACCATTTTTTAAAGATACATAAACTAGAAATGCCCGAATCGAAAGGAAAAGATAAAATACAAGTTTTACATTAAAATAAAACTCAACGTTTTGGACATTATGTAGCAATTTTCATTTCTGACTTACTTAAGTTTAGAATTACGATGTGGAAGTATTTTTATATGAAAGTAGACTCAATTACCTTTAAAATGGCGAGTGACACGACTCCTACGGATTTACGGTTGATTTTATATGAATTTTCAAAGTTTACCAAAATCTGTCGAACAAACATACGATCCGAAGGTCCCTTTAATTATAAGGGGACCGTCTGTGACAAGTAAAGGGATCGTCTACTATACCAAATTCACCTTTTTGTATAAACTCATTTAGTGAATTGACGAAAAGGCGTAAAACTTAATAAGCTAGATATACGAAGTATATTTAATCAACAAAACTAGAAGAAATCAAGCAACAAAACACTTTTTATATTTAATCCCCTTCATGGGTAATTTAATACATGCATCATACTCAATTTTAAACCATTTGTTTTGAAAACTAAAGCAACATGACTGTTAATGCAAATATTACGATATTTAATCTATACGATCTCTTTATGTTTTGGTGATGACAAACATGTGACTTGTAATACGTAATGTAAAGTGCGCAAGTTACTCGTAATCACAAATCATCAATGCATACATGCATCAACATCTCTCGACGTCTCAAGTATGCATCAAGACGGACATTGGTTTACACCTGATGTAAATCACGCAAGGTATGGATAAACAAATCATTAAACTTAATTAGTGATCAAGAAAATAATTTTTCTTCTTAATCCATCATATTTTTATAAAACTAGACTTTTATAAAAATACACAAAATAGTTTTAATTAAATAAAAATAAGTTTTATTTAAAAACATAAAATTTGAAATTCAAATTTCCCCCCAAAACTGCTGCCAGCTAAGTCAGATAAACCTTCCCCACAAAAAGACAAAAATCAGAGCGTCAGTCTAGGGGCGGCCCCCTTAGGCGGCCCCTTAATATAAAGGACCGCCGGGATACGCCCCAGCTGAACTGTTGGGGATTCCTGGCTATAAATACTGGTCCACCCTTTGCTGAAAATTAACCCTCTTTGCACAGATTTTTCAAATTCCTTTCTCTCTCTAAATATCTTGATCACCAATATAGTTTAATCTTGTTTAAATGTGATCCAATCTTCTATCATTTCCTTCTTCCCTCATGTGCAAGAGAAGAACTTCGGTCATCTTCAAGATCCAAAGTCATGTAGTCTAGTTAGTCCATTTGTAACATTTGTTACATATTGATCGAGTCCATGTCTTCCAATCTTTAGTAGTGTGTAGATCCAAATGATGTATATATTTGGATGGGTTGACTAGGGTTGGTTAGTATTTTAGGCCTTAAAATACATTGGTGAAGTGGTAGATTGGTTCTAGCTAAGATTAGGACTCGACATCTAGTTTAGTGTCCGAAAATAATGTAAGCGACGCGGTTTATGTGTTTAGGCCATAAAACACAAGGTTTGTTATGTTGAGCCATAAAACATAACGGGTTTGGTTGTACCCGAAGAAGAACTCGACATCTAGCTTAGTGTCAGAAAATAATGTAAGCATTGGTATAAGGTTTTGACGTGCCATCGACATGAAAAGTTATTTGTTCATTTCCGTCCCTCAAAACAAGCTCTCCTTCATAAACATCAATTAAAGCACGGCTGGTTCTCAAAAAGGATCTCCCAAGTATGAGAGGAACTCGAGGATCAGCTTCAAAATCAACAACAACAAAGTCGGTAGGAAAATGGAAATTCCCAACTTTAACAAAGATATCTTCGGCGAGTCCTTTAGGACGAGTAATCGATCGGTCTGCTCTAAAATTAAAAGTCACCGAGTTGGGTTGGTAGGAAAAAGAAAGCTTTCAAATAGAAAGTGGATAAGATTTATGCGCGCGCCAAAGATACGGCCATGGCGTGACATACATCCATTCTGGAAATTACATGGAATTAAGAAATTGCCAGGGATCTCAAGCTTTTCAGGATGCTTTATTTGAGGACGCATCGCGGCATATTCTCGTTCAACGGTTTTCTTAGCTAACTCATAGCAAAATTTTCCTTATTCATGAGCAAATTTATACGTAGGAGCCAATCTTGGCATCAAAAGTAAGCATCGCGAAATATGTTCGAAGCGCAAATCTTGAAAGATTTGGACGATCTTCTCCATTTGATTCGAAGCTTTGTCACGGGACTTTTGATCATCATGTCGTGAAGGATATGGAATATTTGGCTTAGGTAAACTCTTTGGAACATCGAATTTCGGAATGGGAGTGGTTTTAGGCAAACGCTTTGGAATATCGGGTTCCGGAATAGAAATAGGGATAACCGGAGGTGGGATGTGAGCGGTACTTCCTTGGAAATTTGTTTGCTCTCCTTTATAGTTGTCTCCTCGTTTCTCGTTCAACTAACTTTTTAGGGAGAAGATTAGTAGGAATCGAGGGTCCATCGTAAGCAACATCACTTACCGAGTAGTGATCGCCTTTCATCTTCTTGGGTGGTTTGGAATGGTATTACTTCGAAAGAGTACCGAAGTTGAGGCTTGGTTTTGAAACAATCTAGAATATGTTTTTGCAAATTATTTTGAAAAGTAGTTTGTTGATTCATCATGACGACTTGTTGAGATTTTATCGTGTTTTGAATTTCATTCTTAAGGTCTCCTTTTAACGAGTTAATTTGATTTTGCATGTTTCTCATCATTTGATCATTATTCCTTTTGTAACTTGAAAAATCATTTGAAATCTCTTGTTGAACTTGATTAATTAGGACTTGATGAAACGGTTGGTTTTGAAGTGCTTGGTTTTGAAAATTTAGAGTATGATTATTTTGAGCTTGAAAACTTTGATTTCCATGAAAATTATTTCCCGATTAAAATTATTCCCTTGAACTTGATTTTGTCCAAAACATCTACCTCACTATCACCCTACCATCTCCAACACTCAAATTTATTAAACCTATTTTGACCATTGTTTTGCACCGGAGACAATAACCTGGTGGTGCAATTGTTTACTAAACACGATTCCGAAGGGTTTAATTGATTGTTATGTACCGTCGTCGCTCAACAACTAGCCTATATGTTGAAAGGATGATTCACGAAGGGTAAAGTGCAACCACGAATTATAGTGTTAACTCCTATGATTTTCCCATCGGCTAATTCTATGTCATAATGATTTTCTAATGTAGTAGGGGTGATGTTAATCAAGGCACTAAAGGTATTAGATATAAGCCCCTATCTGCACCAGTATCAAACAAAATTGTAGCATAACGGTTGTTGAGGAGAAACGTACTCGTGATGACGTTAGAGTCTGGGCTAGCATCTCTTCCTCCCAAAGCATAAGCTCTTCCTTAAGCTACGCCATTCCCGTTTCCATTCCTACGGTTCTTCAGTTTTGGGTGACTCTTCTTTATGTGTCCGGTGTTACCACATTCATAGCATACTCCTAACTTTTGATTGTTGTTGTTGTTGTTGTTGGTATTGACCCGATAATCATTGGTAGTATGACCATACCTCTTGTAGTTTCCACACTTGGGTGCACATTGCCCGGTGTGGTGGTAGTTGCACTTGGTGCACAAAGGTAGATTTCCAGTGTAAGCCTCCTTTTCACCAGGGCCAGCAGTGTATGCCATAGCTACATTTTGCTTCTTGTGGGGTTGTTGTTGTTGATTGTTTCTTGATGAATTATCAGCCTTCCTCTTATTGTCAATCTGCCTTTCTGCATAAGTGCGTAGTTTCTGATCCATCAAGTCGTTGGCAAACTCGATAGCATCATCAAGAGTTTTGGGTCTTGCAGACATGACATTTCCATGAATGTTATCAGGAAGTCCACTATTGTACTTGCCAACCTTTTCAGTCTCATCAGTAAGAAATTTGGTGCACATCAAGGCTAGTTCTTGGAAACGCTGAGTATAGGCTGCAACATCGTTTCCCCTGACCTTAAGATTCTATAGCTCGATTTTAAGTTTCTTGATTTTACCTTTTGGAAAATATTTGTCCGTCAACTTCTTCTTGAGAGTCCCCCAAGTCATAGCATAGGCAGCATCATGACCTAAGGCTCTCACATGACCATTTCACTAGGTTAGTGCAGCACCTAGCAGAGTGCAGGTAGCGAACTTCACTTGATTGTCAATGGTACAACCGCTAATGTGGAATACTGATTCCATCTTTTTGAGCCATTGAGACAAGCCAATAACGCCTTCAGTTCCCTTGAAGTTCAAGGGTTGGCATTTCATGAAATCGGTGTAGGAACAGACACGTGCAGGTTACACAGGCCTTCTGAGTCCTCCACCTGAACTTTGGCTTGCATCATCCTGAGTATGGGTAGAGTTTCTTTGGATTTCTCGATCGATCATAGCTTGAATGGATTCTGGAGTCATGGTGTCGTTTGCTCCTTGTCTTGTTACAGGCATAATTCTACTAATCACAAGAATACAATGTACGTGAGATATAATCACAATGTCGATACAAATGGATATGATAATAATAATTACACCATAACACAATGGAGAATGAATAGAATGAGATCAACCATAGCATAATACATTAACATTTCATAACATAATGTTGAATCATACATGATTTGTTTGGATACAAAATGACCACTAATGATCTAGTACAAAAAATGAAATTACGTCCTAGAGTCTTGATTGCAGTTTTATACACGTATAATAATATAAGTATAGAAAATTACCAAACTACCCTTGAGGACAAAAGTAGTAAGGCAAATTCTCACAAAATTTTAATCATATATTTAATACCGTTTATATTTACCGGTAAGTGAATTAGCGGTCGTTTTCTAAAAGATTTTATGAAATTGAGACCCGTTTGTTGTTTGGACAATGAATTTAAATTACTAACCACACACCACACATATTCAAGACGGATTTGTTTTCTAGAATCCTAAAAGTGAGCAAATTAAAGGACAATTAAACCTAACTTTAATAACGGAAAATTAAACTTTAACTAAAAACGTAAAACGGGAACCTTAAACGGTGATTAAAAACCCTGAATTTCCAAAATTGAACCTAAAATGAATTTTTCACTTTTAATAGACTCTAATTGTGAATAAAAAAAGTAAGTTTAAAGAAAACTAGAAACAAAAACGCGAGATTGAATTGAGCTTAAAAATACGAAAAACGTGAACGGAAACGAATCCCGTTCTTTAAAAATTGAAATTTTGCAATTTTAACCCTACGGAAGCAAAACTAATTTTCCTAGAAACTATATGATAAAAGAAAATTTTCTAAAAAAGAATTATATTTTTTTTGATTATTTTTCTATTTTTATGATTTTTTAAAGTTTTTAATAAAAATAAATGTTTAAAAATACTAAACTAATTATAAAAATTCTGAAAAAATTATAGAAAGTAGCTTGAACTAAGAGGAATCTAGTAAAAATAAGCTTGGGAACACAGCTTATCGAATAAGCTGCGAAATAAGCTAAAACAGCTTTTTATACTAAAATGCCTAAAACGTATATAAAAGATAGATAATGCAAAGTAATAACGGATGAGCTATTGTAGCATGATGGTTGTGTGTATGGGGGATAAAACACTTGGTGAGGGTGGTAGAGGTTCCGGGTTCGAGCATTGCTCACCCGGGGCTTCCCACTTTCCCAAGTGTTTTAATTTTTTCTATTTTTTTATAACTTTTTAAAACTCTTAAAAATACGCAACTTTTGTAAAACAACCTTTTTTTATAAACCTAAAATAAGCCCACAAATAAGCAGTTAAAGACAGATATCCTAAAACTATACTAAACCACTAAGAAGCAAATGAAAACTTAAATAAAGCTGAGACAGACAATAAGCTATGTCTAATAAGCAAATAAGAACAAAAATAAGCACAAATTGATAAGCCATAAGCTGAAAATCAAAATAAGCTCTTAATGAAAACCTTATACCAAACAGCCTCTTGAGGCAACTTTGAGCATAAATTTAAGCTTGCAAATCAGGTTTTTAAGCAAAATGACTTGTACCTACTTAAAGCTTATCCTACAAGCTACACAAATCTACTTTTGAAAAGAACTTTGAAACCATTTTGCTTATTGAAAAAGCACTTTGAAAACAAACCACTTATTCAGAACATACTGAATTACTTTAAGTTTTGAAAATGAAAAATGCTGAATTTAAAGGCTAAAAACAGATAACTAAATAAGCTAATTTTTGAAAACTAAGTTGAAACATTTTGACCCTAGACCTACTTGTAAATCAAAAATCAAATCATATAAGCTACTTATACCCTCTGAATTATTAAATTGAAAACAACTACTTGCCTTTTGAAAACTGCTGGTGCAGTTTGCATATAAATGGACCAAACCTTAAAACTATGAATGCAGACCTAATGAACTGACTTCTACACTTTAAAAATACTATCCTAAGAGCAAATATAGCAATAATAATAACTAGAAACTAATTAAGCTAAAAATGCTACTTAAGGATTGGGACTAATTCTTCACAGATTCAAAGATTTACTAGAAAATCTTATGAAAACTTGATCAAACCTTAACAAACTACCTAGGATCCAAACTAACAAACCTACAAATGATCTACAAATTTAGTTTTAAGAACAAAAGAGTCACAAGCAGTACTAACTCTCAGTTAGTACTATTGTGCCAAACACCCCTTTAACTAGATTATCTCAACAATTATCAAAGCAAATCATGATTTTAATCCATAAACTTCAAATCTAGATATTTAAACTCACTAATTATCATCCAATAACAACATTTAAACATTAAGATCAGATCTAACAACTATAATTAACATTATGCTGATATTGTTTTTGGATTTTGAGAAATTTTTAGACAAAATATAGAAATCTAAGATTTAAACTACAAGATATGAAATTAGATAAGCCAAATGTAATACTAATAAAACCATCATAGACTAAATTAGCACCAGAATAAGCGATTTTTTTTATTAAATAAATCTTTATGATTATAAGCTTACAATTAAGCAGATTCAATATTAAGCTAAAACTTAAAGGAAAATTGAACTTACAATAAGCCTTTGCACAAACAAGGCTAATAATGCTCGAGGAGCTACTCAAAGCTCTAGCTTATCAAATGATAAGCTAGTAAAAGTCCAATAAGCTCTTCCCTTGTAAGCTTATCATCCTATATAGCCTTAGTTCCTATATAGCTAGGTATTAATCTGATTTTAAGAGTATTAGTATATTAATGACTATTTGAGCATAAATCTGTGCTTAGAGACTCAGAGAGATTATGAAGATGCTTATAAGAGTAGCCTTGTGAAAAAGTTGAACAAAAGCCATTTGGATATATAAAGCTTTATAGGTAAAAACAGATTGTGAACAAGTCAACTATGATTTTATGGATTTAAAACTAAATACAAAATTTTGAAAATGAAAATTACAAGAGCAAGTTACATGAAAATGAAAATTTTACTAAAAAACGGAAAAAAGGAGATGGCTTATTTTGTGTGTGTGAGGATTGCGACTCTCTATTTATTGTCCTAGGATGTGAGTTCTAGGAGTCTAGCCTGCTCCTCTTATCTATGATCTTAGCCCTTAATCCTTTGATCTCATTTATGGTCCGTTGGATTGATATGATGAACACACGGATTGCCAACGTGGCATTCTGTGTGTCAGAGTACTTGTGCTTCTTTTGCACTAAATTTAGTGTAAAATCTTGTCATTGGTGTGTTTCTTTGGATACACGCGCGGCATTCCTTGAGGGATTCAACCATTGGGAGGCTTTGAATGAACGTCTTTCCTTAGCCTGAGATGGCACTCCTAGTACTTGAATCTTCCCTTTCTGGCTGTCATTTTCAATTACCCTCTTTGTTTTTTGGGGTAACCTGTCGAGAACGACGGATATGAACAGTAAATGGGATTACGCGCCTACTTTTTTAATGTTAGCGTTAGTTGGGTGGTGTGTGACTCGGGGGTTTGGGTCATTGACCCCTCGTGTTGGGTTTTATTAAAATGATATTGGGCCTGTGGGGTGTTTGTTTTAGGTGTTTGGTTGGGGCTATTATAGAAAGTATAACGATCCGTTATCTCTGTATTTTTAAGAGATAACGGTTGTTAGGGATTTAGGTTTTTATTAAAATGGTTATACTTAAAGGATGTTTGGTAGTTTTGGGATTTTTTTTCTTATGGCTTTGACCAGTTAACCAAGTTTAATTTGATGCCTGAGTTGACCATTTGCCACTTCGGAAACTTCCAGCTCTTTTGCACTCTTTTCTTTTCCCCCACGCTGTTACGTGTTTGTCCGGTTTTGACCGTTTTCTTGTGGTTTTTGCAACATCCGTACCTATATATTCATAAACAACAAAATACACATATACAAGCATATTTATGCATATTTTGATCATATAAGGGCCAATTTGGATATAATAAAGATATGTGATTTCTCACATATCTAAAAATTCCCCAAATACTAAGTGATAGCTGTGTCCTCTACGCAATATTTTTTGCTCTAAAACAAATACCTCAAAACCTCCCCAAACTAAATACTTTGAAAAAAGTAGCAAAGACTTTCGTTTAGAGTAGTTAAGAGTATCACAAGTTATAAAACACCTTATTTCCCCATTTTCAAAACTTTTACACACACACACACACACACACACACACACACACACATATATATATATATATATATATATATATATATATTATATATATAAATATATAATATATAGTATATATTATTATTTATATATATATAAAATGAACTTAGAATATTTCGACTTTCGTTATTTCCCATACTGTTAGGGATCATAGAACAAGATGTATTTCGATCCGAGAATGCCCCAAAAAGGATAAATTCATCGTCCCCGACTTTTCACTTGCTCCAAACCAAGCTTAAAACGAAATCACCGCTAAATATCAGTTAAAATGCTAACACTACTCATATTTGCAACTTGTGAACTTTTCACTCCCGACAATTATTATATCTTAAGTGAATGGGCCTACTTTTAAATTGTCAATAATGGATCAATCGTTTTGCAAAGTACTATGTTTCCGTACCACCCGAGATAAGGAAATTTGAAGGCAGAGATCATCCATGTAGAGAATTTCCATCTTGGCACATCCCAACCTTGCGGCTAAGTGACCAGGCTTTTGACACCCCACAGAGACTAGTATCGGGACTCACGGACCTTAGGTTTCAAAAACTCTAGTTTCCCGTATATGCATAGCTTTAAAATAGAATAGTCAAAATTCAAAAAGCATATTTGAATTTAACAAAAAGAAATCTATTTATTAATTCAAACTTAATATTTATGCAATTATATCCTTCAACCTTTTAAAAGGCTACAACATCGGTTGTGAGCCGGCAAGATGCAGCAAACTTTTATTTGTGTCGGATTTTTATTCTTACTATGGGCTTTCTTTAGAAGACTACCACATCGGTTGTGAGCCGGCAAGAGGTAGTAAACTTTTATCAGCCCACAGCTTATGTTTATTATTATTATTATTTTTTTAGCTTTTATAGATGAAGTCTTTTTTTGAAAAATTCAAGTATAAGTTTGAACTAAGACTAAAATTTTTGCTATATATTACATAAAAATTATTGATTTAAGTTTAATCTCCAAAAACAGCACGTATATTAATCCGGTTAAGAGCTTATGGGAGAAAAAAGCCACAAATTACATACATGAGCTCTTAAGATTACCAACTAATCCTTGTTTAGCACTACCATCATCATACATATACTCTTATCATTTTCGTTCTTCGCAAATTTCCTGGCGACCGCTTAGCCTAAAAGTTAAGGAACAAGCTAGAGCTCAACACGCTCGATCGAGTCAAAATTTAATCTTATTCTACCCAGTAGGAAAATCAAAAATTATGACAAAAACACTTATTTTATTTTTGAAAAATTTAAAATTTTTCATTTTTTTTGAAAATTTTGGTGGGAAAACGGGGTACGTTGAGGAAAACGGGCAAAAGTAGGTAAGATTATATCGAAGATATACTACCCCATACTAAAATTAAACATTGTCCTCAATGTTTCCTAGCTCTAAGGCTTAAAAACCCCATACTAGAACTCAAAAAGGTCGAATGCATAACTCAAGCCTGAAGAAAGTATCACAAAAATCTCAAGCCGTTTTCATGTTGCTTTAAAAGATACAATGTTAGTCGTATATTAATCTTTAGGATATTGATTTCCACAAACTAATGGAAAGGCCAAAAGGCTAGGAAGCTCTAGTGGACCGGCAGACAAAACAGACCGCAACACGAGAGTCTTCAGAATAATTCTGGGTCAATCCTTGCCCAAACAATCACAAGTACAAACAACACAAGAATTTGGAAGAGTAAAAGCCTCCCCCTCACATCATAAAACTAGAAATAAGAAATAAGTTAGAAGGATAAGCATGGAAGGGTACTCACACGAAGTGCTTTGTTTTTGGTTACCGAGTCACTTAGCTTGACTCGATTCCCCGAATTTTCGTCCTTGGAGGAAAGTGTGGATGATCTGACTACCTTTGGGTTGGTAAGTCCCCTCTAATAAGTAATGCTTCACTCGTTGAACATTCACTTAAAGTATGGATCATAAGGATTGAGTAACTTTATATGGTTCGTATGGAAAGATTTTGGTGTTTGGTGAAGGTCCTGCACCAACGAGTTTTAAGCTCTTCCTTGAGAAGTATCTTTAGACGTGGAGTTGAAGAGTAAAGACTCGATCACAACTATTTTGAAAATGCAGTTTTTTGATCTTGTTGAGTCGTGAAGTCTTCGTTAGTTCTCTCTTTATAAATCAAAGAATTCTCTCATAGCTTGATCACGATGCTCGATTAAGATTCATTTTAAGTGAAGCTTATGGTGTACACCCGGCCGGTTTCTAATGATCGAATGTTAGCGATGTTTCAAAGCCCAAGTTGCTTTTTGCTCTAACTCTATAGGTAAATGGCAATCAAGACCTTTCCATACACTAACTTGTAGGGCGTATAACCAATTGGTGTCTTAAAAGCAGTACGAAATGCCCACAAAGTGTCATCTAGTTTGTCGGACCACGAGCGTGGTTTTTCTCTAACCGTGCCTTTCTGAGTACGTTTGTTCAAACCCACAATTGGATACCTTCCACTTGATTCCGCTCGTTTGAGGGTGTTAAGCGTCACCGAAAAAATTTGGTGTAGCCAAGACGATGTTTGACCCAATATACTTGACATTACTTTAGAAATGATCATTACAAAAATAGGTCCACGATCGCTTATAATAGCATCTAGGTGTTTACGATTGTCGGGCGCAAAAAGAGACTTCAAAAACTTAACTACAACTCTAGCATCATTTGTGGGGAGCGCCTTTGCTTCAACCCATTTTGAAAGATAATCAACGACTACGAGAATGTATTTATTCCTATGTGAAGACGGAAATGGTCCCATGAAATCAATACCCCATACATCAAAGATTTCACAAACTTGGATAGCGTTTTTCAAGGCATCTCATCTCGTTGATGATAATTTTGCCTTGTATGTGACACGTATATAACGAATTTGATCATTGACATGGGCATCTCGATATAGGTAGGCCAAAAGAATCCCTAGGCATCAAATACTCTTTGAGCGGTGAATTGGCCATATGATGGCCCCCGGTGGGTTCCTTCCTGACAAGCTTTGAGGATTTTCAAGAGCTTCTTTGCTATTGCACTACATCGTCGAGATGATTCCTGATCGCACATTTACGAAAAAAGATAGGGATCGTCCCAGAAATAATGTTTAACGTCCTTGAAAAACTTCTTCTTTTGTTGAGTTGTCATTCCTTTGATGATAAAATTCCCCGCATGGTAATTTGCATAATCCGCAAACCATGGGGTACTTACAATAGATTTAAACATCCAAGAGTCTCTCTAAAGGAAAATGTTCATTATTGTCCCTTATTTTCTAACATATCCTTATGAGGATTCTCAAGTCTAGATAAATGATCTGCCGCGAGGTTCTCACTTCCTTTTTTTATCACGGATGGTGATATCAAATTCTTGTAAGAGAAGAACCCACCGGAGCAACCTCGGCTTAGCGTCTTGTTTGTTCATAAGGTATTTTAAAGCCGAGTGATCCGTATACACTATGCTTTTAGATAAGACAAGATATGGCCGAAACTTTTCAAAAGCATAGTACAACAGGCCCAAGCATTTCCTTTCCGTTGGTAGTGTAATGAATTTGAGCTTCTGTCATTGTACTTTCTAGCATATGTATAGGTGATAGTGCCTTATCTTTCGTTGTCTAAAACCGCACCAGAATAGCGAAAATCACTTGCATCACACAGGAGTTTCAAAAGGTAGGTTCCTAATCCGGGATCAACTAAGTTGGGGCTCTTCGGTAAGCTTCTTTTTAAGGGTCTGAAAAGCATCAATACAATCCTTAGAAAACACAAACGGTGTTTCTTTCTCAAGAAGGTGAGTCATTGGTCTAGCAATCTTAGAAAAGTCTTGGATAAATCGGCGGTAAAAACCCGCGTGACCTAAGAAACTCCTAACACCTTTTACAGAGGCGTGTGAGGGGAGTTAGCTGTTAACATCGACTTTAGCGACTGATGATCAACCTCAATTCCTGATTTTGAAATGTTATGCCCTAACACAATTCCTTCTCTACAGTTAAAGAAAAATTGGCAACTTCTCCCAATTAAGAATAAATTGTAGTGTTTCGCATCGTTTTAGCATCTTTTCTAAAATTGCGAGAGGCCCCAACGACTCAAAACTATCCCAAAAACGAGAAATCATCATAAACACTTCATTGTTCTTTGCGATCAATATCATGCGAATATGGCCATCATACATGCTTGAAAAGTACTGGAGGAGCATCTAACTAGCCAAATTGCATGCGACGATATTAGCCCGAAAGTTCATTGCGGCATGTTGATGATAGGTAGTTTTCTCCTAGTCTTGGGGATCTAATTGCGTATTTGGACTATTAACTGCAAAAATCCATCTAGAAAACAATAAAACTCATTTCCGGCTAATCTTTCTAACATTTGATCCATAAACGGCAATGGAAAATGATATTTTCGAGTCACTTCATTTTAACTTCCTATAGTCTGATACAAACTCTCCAACCGAGTGTAGCGTTAACTAAACGTGTCCGGAATTTAATTCATTTTCTTTATTAGCAACATCGGGTATTCCACTACTTTCTTTGGAACACAATTGCACTGAGAATGAAACACCATGGGCCGTGTCGGTTGTCGTGTTAAATCATTCCGGCATCAAGAAGTTTTAAGACCTCCTTTTTGATTACCTCATGAATTTTTGGGTTAACCCGTCTTTGACTTTGAACCGTGGGTTTGTAATCATCCTCCATCAAGATTTTATGTGTACAAAAACGAGGGTCGATACCCTTGATGTCGGTGATTTTCCAAGCAATGGCCCGTTTATGAGATTTAAGCACCTTTAAGAGAGCATCTTTTTCATCATCTTTTAAACCTTTTGCAATAATTACTGGTAACTTGTCGTTTTCTTCTAAGTACGCATATTCCAAGTGAGACGGTAAATCTTTTAACTCTAATTCCGGAGGCTCTTCAATTGAAGATTTTGCCTCGGTCACTTCACTTTGTTTAAGGTCCATCGGAGGAAGTTGAAACGGGTCATTATTTAACAATTTTTCGATCAAACAAATATCTTCCTCCGGATCGCAATCAAGGCATGATTACATGTCTCGGTATAAAATCTATCATCCTTAAGATAAGCTTCGATTTCTTCCAAAATGAATTCAGAAGTAAACGGCTCAGACGTTGGGGTGGGATTGCCACTCGAAGAATTAGAAAATCCTAGCAATTCCAGAGTATACTCCTCACAAACTGCATCAATGATGTCAATTCGGTTTACCGATTTATCATTTGTAGAGGAATATCTCGTGGTTTGATCTAAATTAAAAGTAACGGCTTCGTTATCAACCCGAAGGGTTATTTCTTCTCCATAAACATCAATTAAAGCACGACCGGTCCTCAAAAAGGATCTCCCAAGTATGAGAGGTACTCGAGGATCGGCCCCTTCGAAATACAACTAACAACAACACATTCCATATCTCTACACTAGTGTAGCGATCGAAATGATGTAAATTTCATCGCTTACTAGATAGCCACACCAAAAACATCTTCGGCGAGTCCTTTAGGATAAGTAATCGATCTGTCTGCTAACTTAAGTCATCCTGAGTTGGTGTAATGATCAGGTAAAGAAAGCTTTTTCCAAATAGAAAGGGGCATAAGATTTATGCTCATGTCAAGATCGGCCAAGGCGTGACATACATCCATTCCCGGGAAGTTACATGGTATAAGAAACTTGTCGGGATCTCCAAGCTTTTCGAGAAGCTTTTTGAGGAGCATGTCCGTGCAATTCACGTCCAACGGTATACTTAGCTAACACAAGCCCACGAGCTTTTCCATTATTCAATGAGAAACTCTTAATCGTAGGTAGCAAATTCTTTGCATCAAAAGGTAAAGCATTCTTGCCGAAACTTATGTCAAAATAATATCTTTAAACATTTGAAATCTTCTCTTTTTGATTTGAAGCTTTTTGTAACGAGTCTTTTCTTGATTATAGTGAGAAGGATATGGGAATATGTGGCCTTAGCCTAACTCTTCGGAAATCGCGGGATTCCGGTTCGAATGGGAGTGGTTTTAGCAAAGTCTTTGGAACACCATGCGTTCCGAAATTGGATATGGGGGGTAATCGTATCGGTGGGATCTTGAGCTTTAAGGTAACTTTCCTTGGAACAATTAAATTCGCCTCCTTTATTCCCGATGTTCTCCTTGGTTTTCTCACTTCCACTATCTTTTTAGGAGTAAGGATTAGTAGTAATTGAGGGTCCCTCAGTAAGCAACACCATTCGAGTTGTGATCGCTTTCATCTAACCCTTCGAGTTTGGAATGGTATTATTCGAAATAAGTTCCGAAGTGAAGCTTGGTTTTGACACAATCTTCATATATGTTTTGCAAATTATTTTCGACAGATAGTTTGTTGATTCTCATGACGGTTGTGGAGATTTTATTGTGCTTTTTGAATTTCATTCCTAAGGTCTATCCTTTAACGAGTTGATTGTTTTTGCAATGTTTCTAACATTTGATCGTTATTTCTCTTGTAACTCAAAATAATCATTTGAAATCTCTTGTTGAACTTGTTATTTGGCACTTGAATATGGTTGGTTTTGAAATTCCGTGGTTTTGATAATTCGGGCTATGATTATTTTGAGCTTGCAAAACCTTGATTTCCATGTAAAATTATTTCCTCGTTTCATTAAAAATTATTCCCTTGAACTTGATGCTGATTAAAACCTATTTTCGACCATTGTTTTGCACCAGACGCAAAAACGGGTGGTGCATTTGTTTACTAACACGGTTTCGGAGGATTAACTTGATTGCTTTATGTACCCGTGGTGCACAAACACTAGCTGATTGTTAGTCGGTATTAGTCGGACAATTATACCAAGTTGGGCACACCACCATGTGACGCATGTTTCCTTAACCGCTTTAACCAGATCGAGGAAGCTAGTTAGTGACAACTTTTTTAGAAATAATCTCGACTAAGGTCGAAAGTTGATCCGTTATGCTTATCCAATTATTTCATTCCGTTTTTACTAGAGTAGCATTTCATCTAGAAACATTTGAGCTATTTCGTAAATAACGAACTTTTGATTTATTTTCAATTATGTTTAAAGCCTCTCTAGTCGATTTTTTACTCAAAAGATTTCCACCCCCCCCCCCCCCCAGCCGCTTGGCATTTTAAGGAGTCTGTTCATTCTTCGTTCTAAACCGTATAAAAGGTTACAACTTGAGTTAACTTCATCAATCCGTGATGGGGACAAGACTCTAAGCAAAAAACTCTTAAATGTTCCCACCGCTTCACTAAACGTCTCCTCAAATTTTTGTGTAAATGAGAATATTGAAATTTTCATTTTTTTAAGTGAGTTGTTTTTCGAAGGAGGGAAAAATTGATTCACAAATTTAGCGTAACGAGGGATCCTCCGCAAGTCAAAGATCATAATTCGGAGGGTTCTTTTCTTATTGTACCAAGTTTTAGCGGCTCCGTCGAGCGATTATGGAAGCAATCATAAGCTTACTCACAATGTTAGGCACATTCCTATTGATCGCTAAGTCGAAGGAATCCTTTTGAAACTATTAATATGAGCCTATGAGGATTTTCACTCTCACGACCGTAAAATGGCATTCGCCTATGAACCAATTGAAGCAAAATTGTTTTGAATCTCCAAATTGATCCGATAATTTCTGTTATATGGCTTAAATACGATTGCTTCTCCGTACCTTCTTTTTAGTGGGTTCACGGAGCAGCTCTTCCATTGAACGTTCCGCCATTGGTGCAACGATAGTAAGAAGCTCGGGTTCGATTATGTTTGGAGCACGTCCTTTATTTCGACGTCTCAGAATGGTTACGTTTGAATTATTTGGAAAATTGGAATTTCTAGTGCGCATGCACTAAATAAACAAATGAAATGAGAAAAGAAACGAGAAAAGGAAATATTTTTGTTTACCGAATAATCAGAACATGTGTATATGTTTGTTACTTGTGGTGTTTTGTGTTTGTTTGTTGCTAGTTGTAGCAAAGAACACATCGAAGGTAATGCTTTTGACCCATGAATCCCCGCCTTGAAACAAGGGTGAGCGTGTCTAAAGATATCCAATCTCTACCTCTACAAGATATATACCTTCATATGAAAGACCAAGATCCTATCTTTTTGATTTGACAAAAGGGGGAGAAGGAAAGAAAAGAGCTAGAGCTTACGGGGGACAAGATAATCTACTCAAGCTCGGTGAAGACAAAGTTCAAGCTTCACAAAAATAACAAGGCTAAGATCAAGACGCAAGCTATATCAATGGCTTTCGTCATCTTCACAATGTTTGTAATTTAATTTGATTTTGAAATTTTATATGGCATCATTAAAAAAGGGGAGACTATTGGGGGCAACATTGACTAAGATCTCTGATTGTAAAGTTTTATACACGTATAATAATATAATATATATGAAATTACCAAACTACCCTTGAGGACAAAAGTAGTAAGGAAAATTCTCACAAATATATATAATAATACGTATATTTACCGGTAAGTGATTACCGGGTCGTTTTCCCAAAGATTTATGAAATTGAGACCACGTTTGTTGTTTGGACAATGATTTGAATTGGTTCAAAGATGATTTGTTTTCTAAAATCCTAAAAGTGAGCAAATTAAAGGACAATTAATCCTAACTTTAATAACGGGAAATTAAACTTTAACTAAAAACGCAAAACGGGAACCCTAAACGGTGATTAAAAACCCTAAATTTCCAAAATTAAACCTAAAATGAATTTTTTCACTTTTAACTAACCCTAATTGACTAAAAAGTAAGATTAAAGAAAACTAGAATAAAAACGGAGTTGAATTGAGCTTAAAAATACTAATAACGTGAACGGAAACGAATCCCGTTCTTTAAAAATTGAAATTTTGCAATTTTAACCCTACGGAAGCAAAACTAATTTTCCTAGAAACTATATGATAAAAGAAAATTTTCTAAAAAAGAATTATATTTTTTTGATTATTTTTCTATTTTTTATGAATTTTTAAAGTTTTTAATAAAAATAAATGTTTAAAAATACTAAACTAATTATAAAAATTCTGAAAAAATTATAGAAAGTAGCTTGAACTAAGAGGAATCTAGGAAAAATAAGCTCGGGAACACAGCTTATCGAATAAGCTGTGAAATAAGCTAAAACAACTTATTATACTAATATGCCTAAAACGTATATAAAAGATAGATAATGCAAAGTAATAACGGATGAGATATTGTAGCATGATGGTTGTGTGTGTGGAAAATAAAACACTTGGTGAGGGTGGTAGAGATCTCGGGTTCGAGCCTTGCTCACCCGGGGCTTCCCACTTTCCCAAGTGTTTTAATTTTTTCCATTTTTTATAACTTTTTAAAACTCTTAAAAATAAGCAACTTTTGTAAAACAACCTTTTTTATAAACCTAAAATAAGCCCACAAATAAGCAGTTAAAGACAGATATCCTAAAACTATACTAAACCACTAAAAAAAACTAACTGTTTGGGCAATTTAAGCACTAAGAAGCAAATGAAAACTTAAATAAAGCTGAGACAGACAATAAGCTATGTCTAATAAGCAAATAAGAACAAAAATAAGCACAAATTGATAAGCCATAAGCTGAAAATCAAAATAAGCTCTTAATGAAAACCTTAAACCAAACAGCCTCTTGAGGCAACTTTGAGCTTAAATTTAAGCTAGCAAATCAGGTTTGTAAGCAAAATGACTTGTACCTACTTAAAGCTTATCCTACAAGCTACACAAATCTACTTTTGAAAAGAACTTTGAAACCTTTTTGCTTATTGAAAAAGCACTTTGAAAACAGACCACTTATTCAGAACATACTGAATTACTTTAAGTTTTGAAAATGAAAAATGCTGAATTTAAAGGCTAAAAACAGATAACTAAATAAGCTACTTTTTGAAAACTAAGTTGAAACAGATTGACATTGACCCTAGACCTACTTGTAAACCAAAAATCAAATCCTATAAGCTACTTATACCCTCTGAATTATTAAATTGAAAACAGCTACTTGTCTTTTCAAAACTGCTGGTGCAGTTTCCATATAAATAGACCAAATCTTAAAACTATGAATGCAGACCTAATGAACTGACTTCTACACTTTAAAAATACTATGCTAAGAGCAAATATAGCAATAATAATAACTAGAAACTAATTAAGCTAAAAATGCTACTAAGATTAACTAAATGCTTCACATATTCAAAGAATTACTAGAAAATCTTATGAAAACTAGATCAAACCTAACAAACTACCTAGGATCCAAACTAACAAACCTACAAATGATCTACAAATTCAGTTTTAAGAACAAAAGAGTCAAAAGCAGTACTAACTCTCAGTTAGTACTGTTGTGCCAAACACCCCTTTAACTAGATTATCTCAACAATTATCAAAGCAAATCATGAATTTAATCCATAAACTTCAAATCCAGATATTCAAACTCACTAATTATCATCTAATAACAACATTTAAACATTAAGATCAGATCTAACAACTATAATTAACATTATGCTGATATTTTTTTTAGATTTTTAGAAATTTTTAGACAAAATATAGAAATCTATGATTTAAACTACAAGATATGAAAACAAATAAGCAAATCAAACTAATAAACCATAATAGACTAAATTAGCACCAAATAAGCTTATAATAAGCTACAAATAAGCAGATTCAATATTAAGCTAAAACTTGAAGGAAAATTGAAGTTACAATAAGCCTTTGCACAAACAAGGCTACTAATGCTCGAGGAGCTACTCAAAGCTCTAGCTTATCAAATGATAAGCTAGTAAAAGTCCAATAAGCTCTTACCTTGTAAGCTTATCATCCAATTAGCTTAGATCCATATAGCTTAGGTATTAATCTAATTTTAAGAGTTTAAGAATATTAAATGTCTAATTTAAGCTCAATCTGAGCTTAGAGACTCAAAGAGCTTATGAAGAGCTTATAAGAGTAGCTTGTGAAACAGTTAAACAAAAGCATTTAAGATATATAAAATCTTAAAGGTAAAAACAGATTGTGAACAAGTAAACTATGATTTTATTGATTTAAAACTGAATACAAAACTTTGAAAATGAAAAATTACGAAAGCAAGTTACATGAAATATATACTTAAACTACTAACTACTAAAAAAACGGGAAAAAGGAGATATCGTGTGTGTAAGGCTTGCTCTCTATTTATAGACTTGGAGTGAAGCTTCTAGGAGTCTAGCCCGTTCCTCTTATCCACCCTCTCCTCTTATCCATGATCTTAGCCCTTAATCCTTTGATCTTATTTATGGTCACTTGGATTGATATGATGAGTACACGGATTGCCAACGTGGCATTCCGTGTGTCAGAGTACTTGTGCTTCTTTTGCACTAAATTTAGTACAAAATCTTGTCATTGATGTGTTTCTTTGGATACACGTGTGGCATTCCTTGAGGGATTCAACCAATGGGAGGCTTTGAATGACATTTTCCTTAGCTAAGATGGCACATAGTACTTGAATCTTCTAACCCTGCTGTCAATTTCAATTACCCCTTTGTTTTTGATGGGTAACTCGTTGAGAACGACGATGAACAGTAAAAGGGATTACGCGCCTTTTTTTAACTATTAGATGTTAGTTGGAGGTGTTTGACTCGGGGGTTTGGGTCGTTGACCTGGGTTGGGTTTATTAAAATGATATTGGGCCATGGGTGTTTGTTTGGGTTATTATAGAAAGATAATGACCGTTATCTCTTTATATTTAAAGAGATAACGGTTGTTAGGGCTTTAGGGATTTTTTTCCGTTCCCGTGTCCGTGTTTGTCCGATTTTGGCCGTTTTCTTGTGTTATTTGTAATATCCGTACCTACACAATTACAATGACAAAACAAGCAATATACAAGCATTTTATGCACAATTTCATCTTTTAAGGGCTATTTTTGGTATACGAATGATTTGTGTTTTCACACATATCAATCTCCTTTATGTTTGACCATGACAAATAAACGGTCGCAACACTTAAGATAACAAACAATAGCCAAAATCCAAAAAACCAGAACAGTGACTCTGGCGCGTTAGTCTACGGTCGTACTTGCCATCGTACCTCCCTCGCATGTTTTATACAGAGATTTTGCAAAGTCGGATTTCCTCTTACCCGACACATGTTGAAACTTCAATAAAGGTATGTACATGATACTTGAGCATTTGGGAACACTGCAAATGAGGTTTAGACTTCAAAAGGAGCAAAAACAAATCCTCCCATTTTAAAAAAAATACCAACTCATTTCTTTTATCAAACGCCCCTAGCCAAGACCGAAACTTCTTTTCTAAACCTAGTATGAATATACGTTCAACATACTATCAAACAAAATATTCATTTGACCTTAATCTGGATCTACGTTGTTCCTAATTACATAATGGGCTTTACTTCCTTATTGGTCAAACTAAGTCAAAGGTCACTTTGCGTAAATGCATCATTTCCCGTTATTGGATATGCTTTACTTGAGATACAAACCACTTAGCTTGTTTGCATCAAGATGATTAGTGATAAAATCCATTATTGATAATCATAGAATAAAGTCTTAATGACTATTTTAGTTTGTGGTAATTGAAGGTTAATCTTACTTTGATCATTGTTAATTTTTTCTATACAAATGTTTTACAAACTCCCATACTCCCACATGTATTCCTCATATATAACCTTCACCTCACTTCTCACCTAAACATGCCTTAATCATTTGTTAATCCCCATCTTTAAACAAATGATTATTCTCACCTCTTCACACAGTCTATATAATCTTTCCCATTTCCTAAATCATTCCTTAATTACTATTGCCTATTTTTTTTCTCTCTTAATGGCAATATGATTATTCTTATAATTAATATTTTAATTATCATCTTCATCACCTTTCCTTACAACTACAAAGCCTAAACCTTCCTCGCTAAAACCTTCCCAAAATATTATCCTCCAACATGACAATTCACATTCCCTTACGCATTCAACCTTATTGTACTTCTTATCCTCCAACATCCTAACACAGGCTCCTTTCCATTATATCACAACATTCTATACCATACAATCCCTATTCATTCTATTCTTTACCTCAATACATACTCACACACACATCCATTTGAATTTAAATTACATACATATACACATACTCAAATCTTCCTTCATACACTTCTCCTTACACACTCCTTAGTTTGAATTTAAATCACACATGCACACACACTCATACACTTACCAAACTTCTCCTACATACTTATACCCTTCCTAACATTTAAATTTTGAATTTTGTATGTTAGGCTCCCTTCTATCACATCAACATCACATCATATCCAACTCATTACAACTCATATACTACTCATTCTAATTCTTATCCAACTCACCCTTATCCTTATCCTTAACACTTAAATTCAAAATTTGAATATGAATTCTTAGGATCCTTTCCATCACATCCTTTACATCTTTATCCCACATGTGATATTTGAATTTGAAATTCAAATTATCCCTCCCAACATCCACACTTCCTCTCCAAGCTAAGGTATATTCCTTTGACATATTCTTTATTCCTTTGGCATATTCTTTCTATCCTAACTATGACAACTCTTCCACTTAACCATGGTTAGTTTCTAACTAAGCTATATACCTTTGAGGAACACCCAAATATACCCTTTGTTCAATGGTTTTTTTCTATCTCCTTGAAGTTAGACAAACATCCCCAAATCTCTTTTAATTACTTCATAAATGTTTTTTATCAAATCGGTATTTGAGTAGGTTGACCTTGAGTGTAAGAATAATGGAAAGGTCAAAGCATGAAGTACAATTAGGGGTTTAGCAAGAACGGGTATTTAAAACGCCAAAAACCCAAAAAATGGAATTAGGCTTCTGGCGCATTAGCCACGCGCTGACACATGGCCAATGCGCTAATGTCGAATTGCATTTTACCACTTTTGGGTTTTTTGCCTATAAATACCCCTCTTGGCTCTTGTATATATCACCTTTTGCCATTCTTTCTTTCCTATCTTTTCTCATCTCATATCCTCTATGTCTAACACCTTTTGTGTTCTTAATCTTCTCATCTATCATTCTATTGAAGAAAACATCTCTATAAGAGAGAGACACAAGTACTTAATCCATACTTGTGTGTTAGTAGTCGAGGGTCTTCTTTCTCATACCCTTTCTATTAGAATCGAGTCTCTAGGCTAGGTTCAGGATTGATTCTTAAATCAAATTTTCTATTTAATTTGGTTGTAAGGGAAGTCTTGTATCTTGGTGATCAAGCCTAGATCATTGGGTGATCTAGTTGTGGTTTTGGTATACTTCCAAGGGGAAGTTGTTAGTTGTCCTAGTTGATCTTAGTGATTCTAGAAGAAAGTCGAATCATGGGTTCTTAGGAGTGGATTCTGAGGGTGGAATACTGTAGGGAGTAGCTCTTCTTAGTGAGCGCCAATCTTACTGCATATCAGTGGAGCGAAGCTGTAATACGATTTATAGTCCACCATAAGGATCATACTAGATTAATAGTATCAGGTCGTGGATTCACAACTGGACGTACGGATGGTATAAACCCCATATCATGAACCAGTATATATCTTTCTCTCTCTATTTCTCTCTCTCTCTCTCTCTCTCTCTCTCTCTCTCTCTATCTCTCTCTCTCTCTCTCTCTCTCTCTCTCTCCCTCTCTCTCTCTCTCTCTCTCTCTCTCTCTCTATCTCTCTCTCTCTCTCTCTCTCTCTCTCTCACTCTCTCTCTCTCTCTCTCTCTCTCTCTCTTTCTCTCTCTCTCTCTCTCTCTCTCTCTCTCTCTCTCTCTCTCACTCTCTCTCTCTCTCTCTCTCTCTCTCTCTCTCTCTCTCTCTCTATCTCTCTCTCTCTCTCTCTCTCTCTCTCTCTCTCTCTCTCTCTCTCTCTCTCTCTCTCTCTTTCTCTCTCTCTCTCTCTCTCTCTCTCTCTCTCTCTCTCTCTCTCTCTCTCTCTCTCTCTCTCTCTCTCTCTCTCTCTCTCCATGGGTTGGCCGTTTCCTTTCTTAACTTATTAAAATGTTTACTACGAGCTATGACTTAATATATAGGAAGTGACCGAGACTTTTTTGTATTTCTAACAATCCCCCCCTAAGGAAGATCACTCTAATTTACAATGATTATAATCCTAGCATTCTATGAATGACTTCATTCTTTCTCGTAGTCTTTATCTTTATCTTGTGAAATATGTAGTGATCTTTAGATTTTAGGCTTAAGCTTGTTCCTTCAGCTTGACTTTGCTTGTGATCTTGAGCTTCTTTGAGATCATCAGCCATACATCATCCCTTTTCATCATCTTGTAATCTTTTTCCTTCTTGTGATCTTGTGACTTTCGAACCGACATGCTCATACTTTTCTTTGTCTTGAAAGCTTGTATATCATCTTTCTTGAAATTCTTTAACTTTAACATGTCATCATTTCAAGGAAGACGTGCAGTATCAGATTAGCGAAAGTCTTTTGAAACATGTACTTGAGCTTTCATAGTGTCTTCACATTTGTTGGTTAAGTATGAGAATGTGGCTATGAATTTGACTCGTCATCGGTTAACTCCTGCCGCCATTAGGAAACCTGGATGAATGGGTTAGTGATAAAAAACATATGTGGACAAAAGTGTCTTTGTTACTTTTTTGAATACAATTTCAATAACCACGGTTCCTCATTGATCAGTATAACTACTGCCTGTGATCAGGAAGAATTCAAGAGAATCTCCTTGACAGGGTTTTGCAGCTGCACTAGTTGTTCTCATTACCGAAGCGTCTCAAAGCAAACAACACGGTAAGAGTGAACCAATGAGTTACTATCTCACTGATTGAATTACAAATTGATTTGAAAATCAATCAACGTTTCACTTACTAAAGTGGTTTTGTAACACATTGATATCCAGTGTCACAAGTTTGATCGATATAGGATCTCCCAAGTCACCTACTGTAGAGCTTGTTTGATGTTGGCTCTGGAAGGATTTCCATCGTCACTGTGAATACTTAAGTATCACTCTGATGTTCTGGCAATATCACAAGCATAATGCGTAGGACTCTTAAGATATTTTTTTCACAGTGTATATATAACAAGTATATTTTGGATTAGTGTCCTAATGTGATTTATGGATAATCTCTTTTATGACTCTAGACTCGATAGTGCACTTTGGTTTTAGTAATTGGAGGCTGGAGTAGACTGCCATCTTTTCAATACCAACTAACTCGGAGTGAGAAAGTCTATACAAATGTGTTTGATCTCTATGAGAAATAAACCAAGAGTCTTTTGAGAGACCTTGAGTGGCTAGGGAGGGTTGTGCATTGCATCACTGGGTCCATGATGTCTATCTTCAATACCAGACAACAACTTAGTGTTTCTAATAGCATATGTATTGACCTGGTTTCTGCTTAAGTGTAAGGAGGACTTCTTTCTTTTCACCCTTTATCTTTACATTTCTTTTTCATTCTTTAACCCCTTCAATGCTTACCAAGACTTTATAACTAACACCTTGTTGGGTTTGTTCTAGTACTAGCTCTGTCTTAGTCGGCATTATCCCATTTTCTCACTTTACTCTTTTTATCAAATCATACCTAAGGACTTCTATTCTATCTAATGGAATGTCCCTTGGTAGATCCCTTCGGTTTTGGTTGGATCAAGGAACAAATACCTAACCTTAATCACTTTATAACTCCATAAAATTAAGTACATGGTTGGTCTTTTGGTATTTCCACAGTAGCCATTAAAACCTTTTGAAAAGTCAATCAAGGTACTAGTGATATTAATCAAAACTTTTTGTACCTTGATGTTTTACTTTCTCAAAAATGCTCCCCCTCAACACGTGCATCGATAACTGAAAGAGTTTACACATTGAGGGATGAGACAACACTTGAGTATATTCAGATCACATTTTTAAAATTTTCATATATTTTAATCACATTTTCTCCCCTTATCAAAAATTTCAAATCCCTTGATATTTTGTATATATCAATTGATTCAAATATGTAAAAAAAATAGTTCGGGGAGAGAAACGTTCTTATTATGAACAAGCCTGATTGGAAACAATTATTTGCTCCCCCTCATTTATTGAGGGAATATATACAAAAGTGTTGAGTATAGTAATTTGAAAGATTTTAAATTTCGTGAAAAATTCTTGAAAATTTTATACTCGAACACTTTTTGTATACATATATAATAGCCTAGATATTAATAGTATACACTAAATATTTACATATCCACAAGATAGGTATAAGATAGGACCTTATATGAGCAACCAATGATTGACACATTCAATCTGTTCATGTGAGCAGCCTGTAGCTCGCCTTATGAGTCCTTACACCAACATAACATTCAAGACTCCTGATGATCTGTCTTCTCAAGCACCTTCACAATTGACATTGCCTATCTTTTTTCTCTACTTGACCAAGGTCTTGTTGGCATGTCTTTATAATAACCAAACCTGGGGTTGATCAGCCTATACCTCAGCTCTTCTCGAACTTTCATGAGCATTGCGTCTCTAAACTTACACACTTTGTCTACTTGCATTAGACGTCTCTTTCCATTCCTGCTCTTATAAGTGACACCTTCGGGTTTGTAGAAGATGGTATATTGCTCTGTTCTATCAACACCAGGAGCTAAAACTTGAGGCTTGGTTAGGTTGAGCTTGGTTTGGTAACTTTCCACCCGTAATTGGACATCTTCAACTCTGCGCATGATTACAGTTCTTCAAATGAAAAACCAAAGTGCAACAGCCAAGTATGTCTAAATATTGCCATCGAGGTGGTGGAGTTTGTTTTGGTAAAATAAGAGGAACATATCTTCAATATCATTAAGATGAAGACTTGGGAAGTCAGCTTCCTTGAACATATATTCCTTCTTATTTGCCCTTTTCACAACTATATCCTTTAAGTAACCATAACCACAGTACTTTTCCACAGTGATTCTGACAATGCTAACTATCTTCATTCGAGAGTAGACAATGTGATCAGATTGTTTTGCTTATCTTGCTCTATAAAACAATTTCCATTCGGGACCCTAGTGGCTTATTTCAAAAGCAACATCTTTGTTATAAGCTACTTTGTATGGACTCCATAGACCTTGAATCATCTCCTTAATTCCGTATAACTCATACCTTGTTCCAAGTTCCCCGTCCTTAAGTATTCAAGATCTTGGTTGAAGAATAATTCAGCTAGAATGTATTATCGACCATGAGCATTGAGTAAAGGTAGAGGTTTACTGAAATCTTGGGGAATTTTGTCTCCTTCAGGATTTGTCCGATCTATGTTATCAGAAAAGGCCAAATAACTTTGCTCCAAGTGGTGTTCAAGTTCGATACAACTTCTGCAAGATCCTTTAAAAAGTTCAAAGACTGGACCTTCGAGATCTGCTTTGGTAAGTGTATCTTTGTTGAGACGATACTTTATGAAATTCGAGAAGTCAAAGGTAGATCCCAGTATATCATCAAAGTATTCAGGTGCTTTTGCAGTTTTCTTAAGTTTAGGAAACCAGTTTTGTGAGGGTCCTCTATTAGCATTTTAGTCTTTGATCCAATCGAGGTCAGGAGATTCAGGAGTAGCAGGTCTTGGTGATTGCTTAAACCATGTGGTCTTGTTTATAACAGGAGCAGTAGGAATAGAATCATGAACTGCATCTTCAACACATTCTCTAGTATATATTTCTACATCTTGTATTACCTCATCTGCATCTATAGGTTTGTTGGATATGGATGGTTTGGAAGATGATTTACATTGCTTTGAAGTTCGAACTTGGTCTTTATCATTCTTAGAGGAGTCATGTTTCTTTTGTCCAACTTTGTCATGATCATCCCTTCCGCTCTTTGTCTGTTGAGATTTACCAAATATCAATCCATGTCATCCTCATCATTACTTAGAGAAACTGCAAGAGCATCATAAAAAGCTTTGTGTGCTAAGTGACTGTTGAATGCCTTAACTTCCTCCATCATTCTGTACAGTCTGCTCTTTTGATCATAAATGGAAGTTGCTGATTTGTTCCATGATGTCTTGGCAGCCTTTTCCAGCTTGATTTTCTTGAAATCAGGGACGCCTTTTGGTAGCTCAATCTGTTTGAGACGTGCTTTAACGGATTTGTCAATAGCTGCTTGAATGTCAAACTTTGACATTTCAACAACCTTTCTTTCAAGTCTATACACTCTGTTTTCAAGAGATGTATCATTAGCTTGGGAATCAGGGTTGTAAGACTTTTTCATCATTTGTTTGATCTTGATTCTTTTTGGTTGTGTTGGTGGAGGTTGGGAAGATGGGTCTATTGCTATTTCAAGAATCAATGTCACGGTTGAATCAACAAGTGGATGTCTTAGTACAGCTGGAGTAGCTTGTTTAACTGGTATATCCACCATTGATTAAACTTTAGATTCAACCGGATCTTTTTAAATTTCAGAAAGATTGACATCAACATGTTCATTGAGAAACTGATTTGTGAATTCTATAGAAGAAAGGGTATGAGAGGAGCTTATAATGGTTGCTTCAGGCTTTTCTGGTTGAGTAGGAAACATTTGAACATCAGCTTGTGTATCACTTGCTGGTTCAATATTAGGACCATGTTCTTTATTTCTAACCTGTTGCTCAGCTGGTTGTACTTCATCTGCCATTGTGACATTATCAGCATTCTCAGTGACTACACCAGGTTTTACTATGACTACATCATCTTTCTCAGTAACTTCATTCATATTCTTAGTGACTTCATCAGGTTTCTCAGTGACTTCATCAGGGTTTCTTAATGACTTCATCATCATCACTAGAGATGTCTTCAACTGCGATCTCTGAATCAAAACTTGAACTACTTGAAGCATCACTAGGCTCATCTAGAACCTTTGATGTCATACTAGCTCTCTTATTTGTGCGTTTAAGTATGTGCACATCGGGAACCTTTGGTGTGACACCAGATCCTTCACCTGAGCCTTTGGAACGTTGTTGAATGAAGAAGTCATCTTTGTTGGCTTTATGTGCATCTTTATGTCTAACTTAAATTGAGCAGCTGCAGATAGTGTTTCCAACCCCTTCAGCTTCTTAGAATGATCAAATATCTCTTCTTCATCTATAGTCCTTTGGTCAGCTTCTTTATCAATGCTAATCCCAGTAAATCTACGTCTGACTAAAGGTTTAACTTCTTACTCATCAGTCTCTTCCGAGTCAATTTCATCATCTATTGCTTCTTCAGATTGACCAATCTCTTCTCTCACTGTTTAAGATCTCTTCCTTTTTGGAATACTTACCGTCTTCTGTTGGGATTAAAAGTCTTCTTGATGTTGTTTGAATTACTGCTGCTCATGTTTGTGTTAATGCTGCTTAGCTAGATTTAGTGCTGCTCATGAACTTCAAAGAAAATATGCTAAGTGTTTACTACTGCTAGTACATAGTTACTACTGTTAGTGAATATTAGTACTGCTAGTGAAAAATATGCTAAGTGTTTACTACTGCTATTACAAAGTCACTACTGCTAGTGAATATTAGTACTGCTCAAGGTTAAGACTGCTCAGAGATAAGTTAATGCTACTGAGGTTAATAAGTTAGAACTGCTTGTTTTTAGTACTGTTTATATGATATGTATTAAGGTATTTGTTTATAGAAAAGATTATGGATACTTAGGAAAGTATTGTAAGCCGACTAGGGCTCCTTGGTGTATAAAAGAAGGTCCCAGGGCATAGAGTTTGATATCTTTTATCAATCTTTTGAAGTATTATTAGACGTATAATTCATAGCTTCAAGGTCTTTGTAACCCTAATACTTTGAGAGTATTCGTATTATTATCTTTAATAATATTGGAGCTTATTTGTTGAATTGTATGTTCATTGAATTATTGTTTCATTAATAATTCTTTTTAATATTAAAGATTAGATTCCGCATAATCTTTAATACATCCAAATACAGTTTCTACTATAGTTGTGTTAGATTTATCTAATATAACTAAACCTTAAACAAGCTTAAGAAATTTGATCTATTGTAGTGGGATCAACATCTTCACAGCAAACTCTACTTCATCCTTAGTTAGCAATCCTTTGCCTTGGCATGTTGCTTTGGCAGGTGCAGATCCTGTAGACATAGCCAAATACTCTAAACAATCAGCTGAAGCCTTTATGACATTATTAAGCATCACATATGGAATAGGCATTCCATAGAGTGGATCTTTTGAGCCCTTGCTTGCAAATTTTGAAGTTACCAAGTAGAGTATCGAGCTTGATAATGTGTTAGAATGAAATAGGTCTTTTAGGGATCTTGTCATTTTTGGACATCACATATGACATAATAAGTTTTGTGAATCGTGGGTAAGGCATTTGTTCTTGTTTCTGTTTGTTGTACCTTCTAGTCTCAATTTGGTGTTTGAATTCAATCTAAATGAGTTTAGCAAAGTCTACGTTGGTGCCTGTAACCTTTCCCCATAGCAGTTGAAGCATTGGAAGTCTTGGACGATCATGACCACTACTCTTCCCTATTAGACACCTGTTAATCATAGTCATGAATGTTCTCCAGGGAAGGTGCATGTCATTGATTCTGAGAGCTAAGATGATCTTTATTGGTGTAACACATCCAATTTGGTTGACAAATCTGATGATTTCTTTCTTAAAAGTTGGAGGAGTGAAAGGATGTTCAAGGTCTTTTGGAGTGATATTAAAATCATTACGGAGTAAATCTTCATTCACTTCAATCACTTGATCACCCATTGTGAAGTAGAACTTTTGTGTAGACAATTCCTGAGTGATGGTATACCAGAACTGCTGCATGTAGATCTCTGGAACATATGCACTTGCAATGAAAGCATTGTAGAAAGACTGATGCTTAAGAACTTCTAGGCATACTTTGAAGATTACATCTGGTTGAATCTTTTCTAAAGCAATCCTGAGGTTGCTAATTGAAATCTTTACTTGCTCATTGACAACAAGTGCAACATCTTGTAATTTCTGTTGTTGTTGTTCATCGAATGTTTCAGCCATTGTATCTGCTAAGAAGATTTAATACAAATTCATATACATGAGAGTTAGTGAACATAAATTGTTTGACATTCCCTTTTGACTGATTTGCTTATTGCCTGTTTGATCTGATTATTTTTAACAGTTTAATTTCAAGTTTAAGCACTATTCAGTTTTTGTAAGTCATTTATCATGTTAAACACATAATCATCACAGTCAAATAAGTCAAATTAAGTTACATAAGTCCTATGAATGCCTAAATAGTCCAATTTGTAATTAAACAGACCGAAACACTTTTTGGATCAATTTTAACTTAATGATTTATGTTAATATAATTATGACATGATTTGATTAACTTTGGTTAACTTGATTTTAATAACTCATAACAGAATGTGTTATATTAATGATTATTTGTGGTTTAAATTGCATAAATTGACTAAGTTAAACTACTCTGAAACGGTGGTCAAAGTGCTTTAATTGACTAAGTCAAATTGCACATTTTGTGGTCAAATTGCATAAATTAACCAAGTCAAACTGCATGTTTAAAGGTCAAAGTGCATAAGTTGACTAAGGCCAAATTGCACATTTTTGTGGTTAAATTGCATAAATTGACCAAGTCAAACTGCATGTTTAGAGGTCAAAGTGCATAAGTTGACTAAGGTCAAATTGCACATTTTTGTGGTCAAATTGCATAAATTGACCAAGTCAAACTACACCTATATAGAACAAATTGCATGTGTTGACCAAAGTCAAATGGAATAAAATGAAATCAAAATGCATAAGTTGACCAAGTCAAAATGCTCTATTTGATAACAAAATGCTAAGTTTGACCAAGTTCAAACCGCACCTTGTGTAGTCAAATTGCACATGTTGACTGAGTCAAGTTGTACCTTTTAATGACAAATTGCATCATTTGACCAAAGTCAAATCGTACCTATTGGGACAAATTACACATATTGACCAAAGTCAAACATGCAATTTTATGAACAAACCATTCTCATCACAACAATCAAAACGTGTATCATTACAATTTTGATTCAACGAACAATCAAACAAGCAAGATACAAGCAAGTTTATCACAACAATCATGAATTAATCAATCCAATAACAACAAAAATCAAAAATTAGCTTCCTAAGAACATAATATGGATCAAAAATTTCAAGATAGGGGCGAATTGCATGTTTGTTGTTCCAAGATTGTTACAAACACATCACAATATTATCCTAAACACTTAACAACACAAACCCACAAACTTAAACATCTCCTTAGATTTTTTTCCACCAAAAACGCACCCTAAATTAATTCTAGTGACTTCATGGAAGTGATTCATTACAAATGGCATATGACCCATGCATTAGGACCCTAAGGAGATCAAAACCCCTCAATCAATTTAAGACTTTAAACACTTTCAAAAATCAAGAACCCTAGATGTAATGTGGGTATTTTCGAATGATTTAGCGTGTTTGAGGCTAATTCCTTTTAATCCTAGTGTTTTTAATGATAATAAACATGTAGGAATCATTACCTTTTGATATGAAAACACGAATTTAATTCTTGGTTTCTAGGTGTTGCGTTTTGGCTTAGGAAGAACAAAGGGAGTGTTTGGTTTGAGTGATGCCAAACCGCACTCCTTGTGGTGTTGGTGTGAAAGTTTGGTGTTTTGGAAAAAGTGATCCCTAGACTTCTTATCTTCTATTAATTGCAACATGTAACTTTCCTAAGGCAAATTTAACTATAGGAAATTAGCACACTAAGTCCTTGTAGTTTTAAGCCTAAATTAGTTAACACATATTTTGCAGATAAGTCCCTCAAGATTTAACAAATGACATCTATAGCCCGTTAAGTTAGTGAATTAATTCCCCTTCAAACAATACTCCGTCATTTATCAAAACTTTATCCGTTTGTTCTTTATATTTTTTAATTTTTTTTGAAAGACCGTTTAAAAAGATTATTTTTGAGCACTTTTTCTCCCCCTCAAACAATGACCCGTTTTCTATTTAAAGAGATGTAGTCGTTGTTTGAGTGATATAAATTATCTTTTCAAATCTTTACATTTTCCTGAAATATAACTGATTTATCCTAAAGTAACAACTTTTCCACCAAAATTAAGTTTTCTCTTATTTTATAAAAATAAATGCACTCACACATACACTTATTTTATAGAAAGCTCGGGTTGTGTAGAAAAGTATACACAAGCCTTTACATGATCATAAAGTAGATCATGCCTAAGAAAATTAATTCCCGTTAAGAGGTCAAGTTTTCTTTTTGATGAAATACTTGCCTTTAAGATGACGAACGGGTTGCAGTCTGAAATGACTGCAAGCCAATGACATGTTTTGAAAATATTTAGAACTTCTGCTCGAAATTTATTTACAGCTTCGTATCATTATTGAGTGACATTTCTAAAGCCGTAAATATTATCGATTTTCAGAAGACATGTCATAAAAAAACTATTTTTGTATTTTCTGATTTTTTTTAATTTTCTATTTTCTTTTTATGGGTTTTATATTTTTGTATTTTCTTTTTCATAAAAAAACTATCCTAAAAATTTGAATATCTTTTTGTGTTTTTCTAATTTTTTGTATTTACATAGGATACAAGAAGATGTGCCACCATCACTCTTCTTCTTCTTCAGCCAGTCTTTTCAGCGTTTCAAGAGACATACTTCTCATTCCAAGCTTGTTGATAAGAAAGTCAAGTATTTCTCGTCCCAATTCCTTGGTAAAGATATCTGACAGCTGATATTCTGTTTTGACAAAGTATAGCTCAACCACCCCATTTTCCACTTGCTCTTTGATGAAGTGGTATCTGATGTTAATATGCTTAGATCTTGAATGTTGAACGTTGTAACAACATAAAGCAATGACACTTTTGTTATCACAGTACAGAGGTATTTGGTTGAATCTAAGGCCATAGTCTGTCAGTTGTGATCTCATCCAAAGTATTTGAGAACAACATCCAGATAAGGCGATGTATTCTGCTTCTGTACTGGATATGGCTGTGTTTTTTTGTTTCTTTGACGACCAACTCACTAATATGTCTCCTAAGAGCTGCATACTGCCAGATTTACTTCTTCTGGTATCTTGGCAACAATCATGATTAGCATCTGCAAAAACTATTAGTGCAATACAGGAATCCTTCGAATACCACAGACTCGTATTAATGGTTCCTCATAGGTAACAAAAGATTTGTTTAACTGCATGTAAGTGCTTTTCGGTAGGCTTAGCCTGATACCGAGCATATATGCAAACAGCAAATACAAGGTCTGGTCTACTAGATGTTAGATACATAAGGGAGCCAATCATTCCACGATAACGTGTAGGATCAAGTGGTTTCCCCTGTGGATCTTCATCCAGTTTGGATTTCTCCACCATGGGAGTATCCAATGGGTCACTGGTTTCCATACCATTCTTTTTAATTATCTTAAGAGCGTATTTGGATTGGTTAAGAAGGATGCATCTGGGACTTTGAGAAATCTGAAGTCCTAAAAAGAAATACATTTTGCCCATCATTGACATATTAAATTTTAAACAAATTATTTCAAAAAAATTTCACAGAGTGACAGATCAGTGAAAGCAAATATTATATCATCTACATAGATTTGTACCAGTAAGATGTCTTTGCCTTCTTTCCGAGTGAATAATGTAGGATCAACCGTGCCTTTGGAGAACTTTTAGGAGAGTAGAAATGATGATAACAAATCATACAAAGCCCGTGGAGCCTGCTTTAACCTGTAAAGAGCCTTTTTCAGCTTGTACACATGGTTGGGATTATCTTGATCTACAAGCCCGTCTGGTTGACTGACATAGACCTTTTCACATAGTATACCATTTAAGAACACAGTCTTGACATCCATTCGATAGACTTTCATGTTCTTGTGAGCGGCATATGCAATGAAGATTCTTATAGCCTCTAGTCGATCAACCGGCGCAAAAGATTCTTCAAAGTCGATCCCTCCTTCTTGACGATATCCCCTTGCTACTAACCTAGCATTTTTTTTCAAAATACCTCCTAGTTCATCTAATTTAACCTTGAAGATCCACTTCAAAGTGATTATCATGACACGATCCATACGAGGTACGAGTTCCCATACTTCAAGTCATTCGAACTCATTAAGTTATTCCTGCATTTATTCGATCCAATAGGATTCCTTCAAAGCTTCTTTATAATTCTTTGGTTCAACGGAAGTAAGGAAAGCATCAAAGTAGCAAAACATGGCTTCGTTTTGTAGTTGATGTCTGGTAGAGACAAGTCAAGAAGATTTCTAATGACATTATCTAGCGGGTGATCCTTGGTCTATTTTCTGATGTGTTGAGGTGGTTGATTGACTGAGTGCACATTAGTTGGAATAACATCCCTTGAAGAAGATTCTTTAGAATTTGGTTATGGAATTGGGAGACCAAAGAAAGGATCATTATCTAGATGTACCACTTAATATCGTGAAAATGTTCTTCAACACCAAAAGGAATAATTAGAGATTGTGTTTCTTATGGGGTTTGTGAAGTACTTGGAGATGGTGCATCTTGATCAATTATAGTTGAGGAAGGTGTATCGGTTGGATCAGCAGGTCTTGGAGTAGCAGCCACAGGAACTAAAGAAACAACACTTGGTGGAGGATTGAAGTACTCATCAAACATTAGCTGAAACAAACTATCCCAGTCCTTCTTTGTTGGTGGGACATACGGTTTTGAAGAAGGAGGGTTTGACACGAGTCCTAAACTGATTATTTCAGGAGTCAAAAGTTGAGGCTCGGGTCCTGAACTGAATTGTTCAGAAGCCATGGTTGTCAGCTCATCAAAGTCAACGTAAATAGTTTCAATGATTAGACGGGTCCTCTTGTTGTAGATTTTGTAAGCCTTCTTTGCAGGAGCATAACCGACGAAGATTCCAATATCTGCTTAAGGTTTCAACTTGCCAAGATCTTCACAATCATTGGTGGGGTAGCATAGAGCACCAAAGACATAAAGATAAGATAAGTCAGGTTTCCTATTATGGAGAAGTTCATATGGGGTTTTGTTGTGACGTTTACGGATTAAGGATCGGTTTTATATATAGAAAGCTGTCGCAACTGCCTCTGCCCATAGAAATAACAGAGCCTTTGAGAATATCAACATTCTTCGTACAACTTCCACTAAAGTTCAGTATCGTCTTTCGACAATGCCGTTCAGTTATGGAGAGCGAGCAACGGATGTTTGATGTAAAATTTCGACATCTTCATAGTAAGCCCTCAGGGTTTGATTGACAAACTATGTGCCATTATCGGTGCTGATATTTTGGACTATCGCATTGAGACGAACTTGAATCATTTTGAGAAATTTAATCACAAACTTTGGAACTTCATCCTTCGATCTTAGAAATTTTACCCAAGTAAACCAAGAGTAATCGTCAACAATAACCAGTATGTATTTCTGTCTATCGATACTTTGAATCCTTATTGGCCCGCATAGGTCCATGTGCAGCAGATAGAGCTTTTCTTAAATTGAGTCCTCAGCTTTAGGTTTGTGGGTGTGTTTCTTGCTTTTCTCTAGAGCACAGGCAGAACATAAATGATCTTTCTGAAACTTTAATATAGGCAGCTCGCAGACCAGTCCTTGTTTAGCCAGTGTAGTGATAGAATTAAAGTTTAAATGTGACAACCTTCGATGCCATAACCAAGACTTGGTCTTTAAGGCTTTTGACAAGAGATAAATGGGAGAGGATAACATCATATCTTCCAGAGACAAGGTGTATAAGTATGAACCCCTTGATCCCTTGAGTAAATCAACACCTTCTAAGTCACAAATGTAGCAAGTGTGTTTACGAAAAGCTACCTCGAGATTGAAGTCACAAAATTAGCCAACGGATAATAAGTTGTGTCCTAACCCTTCCATATAGTAAACCTGAGAAATTGTAATATTTTCCATCTAGTACTCACCATAACCCATTATGTAACACCCCCATTTTGATAAATATAGCAGCGGAAGCTAATATGGGGTATTACTTCATGGATACAACAATCATAATCATAGAAAACGACTCAAAAGAGACGTTGTTCAAAAGATACGTTATCATTCATTCAAAATCAGAG